>JBBBDQ010001454.1:1865000-1922500 GCA_037127315.1 Ascarosepion bandense | reverse complement strand
GCACTATTTTGTTTTTTGATGTATAACAAGCTTCAAGTTACTTTTTACCAATTGATCTCTTACAGTTAAGCATAAGAAAAAATCAGCTGCAAGCCTGTGAGGGCTTTTTGTATTATCATCTGCATGTTTCTAGATATATCCTTAAAGCGTGTTAGGACTGAAGAAAAAGTCTTGGTGGAAACTAGCCTTAATTTCATGAGCTTCAGAAATTTGACCATTCACGACGACGTTCATTGGCTTACCATTAAGAAAGCACTTAGTGATTGGGTAGAATCTTCCGGAGAGGCCATGAAAAATATCTTTCTGATTTTAAACCTGGTCACTGGCATAAAATCGAGATATTTGGAACGAACTGGTCAGTTTCGCAGTGAGCATACAAGCATACTTGGTCGTGGGACTAATCATCATGATGATTATTATGAAGGTTTTTTTAATCTAATGTATTGTTTTCCCAGCAGTTCTTTTTCTTAACTACATTTTAGGGTGAGCCGAGTAACTAAACAGAAAAAATAAAATAGTGTGAAAGTATTTTTTTAATTAAAAGTGGTGAATTTGCAGTTTGCGAACACAGAAAACCTTTTAAATGCCAAACAATATTCTTTTCAAATAATGAAGAGGATAAAATGTAAACTAAATTGAAATAAAAATGTAAACAGAATTGAACCAATTGAATATAAGAGGAAAATATGTGAATGTTTGCTGAATCTTTCAGGGTAAAATGCCACTGTATATTAGAGAGAATAAAAATATAAAAAACTTCAAAAGTAGTGGTAATGAAGACAAACGTAGGCTGAGTCTTTCAATCAATTTGAAAGCATTTTGTAAGCTGATCTCTGCTTCCTTAATTGACACTTGTGAGTTTTGGAATTTTCGGAATTGATACAGGTCTTTACATTCACTGGTAAGAAGTACAAATCATATCATATTCGACCACGAATAGCCTCCAGTCTAAACGAGGCTTTTATCAATCCTATTTAGACTGGAGGCTATTCGTGGTCGAGAGGTCTAAGACGTTACCAGATCAAATGGTAGCTTCCCATCTATAGATAGGGGTCGCAGGTTCGAATCCTGCCGAATGGCACACATTTTCGTAATAAAAATTTATCGTAAATAACCAGGCCGGTAGAAATAAATATATAATACTGTTTCATTAAAAACAGAATATCTACTTAAATACGAGTATCGATAAAAAATAATGTTCAAACAATTCATTTCAAATTGTCGGTTGCTTATAGCCAAGTTTCGTATATATATATATATATATATATATATATACTCTACCAATCAAACAGTTAAACATAGAAAATCTAATTACGGATATCCAAATTTTAGAGATCTGCTAAAAGCAAAATGTTTAAATAAACGTTCTCCACACAACAAACACTATAATATTTTCACAAAGAAATTGAAATTAGCTTCAAAAACTGACGCAACAACTCTAATATCCTAATCATACCTGCTGACAAAACCAATAACTATATCGTTCTCAACCGATTAGATTGCAACAAAAAATTACAAACTATCCTAGATTACATAAGATTTACTAAATTAAGAAAAAAATCCAACATATTCATTAAAAAAGTAAACAAATAAACTAATCACAGCAAACAACAAAAACCTTAGTAGTTTAAAAGTCAAGAAAATTGTCGGTGATTACCAACTAGGATATGTTTATATTCATGTAAAATCCCATAAACCAAATTTTCCTCACCGACCCCTAATATCACAAATACCCACACTGGTATGCCAACTATCTAAAACCTTAATTCACATAATTTCACTATACATACCTAACAATTGCAGCATCGTATCCACAAATAAATTCCTTCATATCTTAAAAGCAACTAATCCTAAAGGTAATATCCAACTTCACTGAATGTAGAAAATATTTTAACTAACGTTTCAATTGAAGAAACATTGAATATAATTGGTGACTGTCTTTAAATACCCATCAACCCCTCTTCCAAAAATGAATCCAGCAATTCTTCGGAAATTACTCATCGCCTGTACCACAAATAACTCGTTTTATGACTATGATGGCAACATCTACTTCCGAACGAAGGGGAGTCAGTATGGGAAACACATTTGCTCTTACTTTCTCTAATGTTTTATACGGAAAACAAAGTGTATAAACCTCTGGATTATTGGTTGGTTTAAACCAACCAATAAACCAGAGATTTATACAAGATATGTTGATGACATTTTTGTCTTGATAAAAGTTAGGGACAAAACTGTAAACATGAAATCAAATTTCAGGTTAAATCATTGCTAAAATTTACCTATGAACTCATGGATAATAACAAAATCCCGTTTCTTGAAGTTAATATAGAGCTCAAAACCAATGAATTTATCACTTACCTCTATGAGAAAAAAACCCTCCAGTATGAACTATTGTTTTCTTAACTTAATAGCCAATGCCAAGAAAGATATAAAATAGAAGTAATAACGAACTTATTAAAAAGAGCATACCAAAATTATTCCTCCCAAAGAATATTTTTGAGCGAACTAAAATACATAAACCAAACATTAGTCAACAATAATTTTCCGAATTAAATCATTGATAAACAAATAAAATTATTCTTACAAAAAATATCTAATAGCAATATTAAAAATAACGCAAAAAGTATCAACATATACTACAACCGAACGCAAAATACTGGACGAATTTGCTATACGATAGGTTATTAAACATCATATTTCTGCGGTAATTCCTCAAAAACATATCAAATTTAAATTATATTATCAGAAGTGGAAGACGACAACGTTGTTGTTTCTAACCAAAAAGATAAAATAACATCGGCAAAATAACATCGGCAAAATAACATCATTTAAAATGGCCTGTGAAATAAGTGAAAGCGCTTGAAAAGTAAAAGATTATGGTACTTTTTTACATTCCTTACCTCCAGCAAAAAGAAACATATAAGAATACTTAAAATAATAAATAAGAATTTAATAAAACTTTCATTGTCGGTTGTTTTTAGCGAAACATGTTAAAGTGAATTCATTGTATTCATTTACGTGCAAATAATTTTCTAAATTAGTTCCACTCAACCAATAGCTTAGTGTGGATTGCCAATACCCGGGGCAAGGCAAGTTATGCACCCACTAAAAGGTTAGTTCACCCTTTCACCTGTTCAATATTTCACGACACGATATAATTAAATGAAAATGCGTTTAATGCCATTGTAATCAAAATTGCGTTTCTTCAACTGTGTGAGAAGGACGGTGCACTAATTTTTATTCGTACCTTTTACTTTCTTTGGTTTCTTTTGAAAATGTTCGCATTTGAAAATGTTGTGCTTGGAGCTATTGCTCAAGTGATCGCACCTCTTTCGGCCATTATAGGCCGAGAAACCCGTCTGAAAAAATCTCGATCTATGTACATATACGAGGAAAATTAATGTTTACTATATTTTTTATGCTGTTCTACAGTGTCAGAGGCGGATGTTGGCGGTATTGTAGTAGAGGATTAGCTATCCTACTCATTACCCATAATATTATTGGTCTTTATACAGAATTTAGCTGAACATCAGTCTGGTAAAATACCGTCTGACGTGGAGATAAATTGGAAAATTAATTATATACATATATGTGTGTGTGCGCGCGCGCGCGCGTGTGTGTGTGTGTGTGTGTGTGTTTGGGTGGGTGTGGGTGAGTTTTATAAAGGAAAATTAACATTAAAATCAAATCTAGTTGTACCTGTCTTCATGATTTCAAAAATTAATTAAACGATTCAGTAAGTTTGTGCTTTTTCTGCAGGAGAAATGATCTTCCAGCAAAACTCCTTATGATTCTAAAACCTGGTTTACATTAACTTCAAAGAATGCATATTATTAGTATAGTACAAGATCAAAAGTTTGGGCCATTGAGTAAGGATCGAACATCAAAGAGGAATTACGGTAATCCAGCTTAATCTACCAGCCACTATTCAACGGTTATTTCTCAAAATATTTAGTCATTAAATATCAACATTCTAAGCTTCTCTATGAGCAAGTAACAAGAAGACAAACAGGATAATACACGCAAGTAGAAACACAAATGAAAGAGGTGTAGAGTTAACGTTAGATAATTACATGAAGAAATTTGTTCTGGTAAACTGTCAAACCTCAGACACAATCTTGTAAGTTAAATTAAAACGAAAGCCTTTTATATAGTAATTATCGTTGTATACGCACCGATCAGTTCAGACCAAGGAGGAGGAAATCGATAAATTTTATAATTCTCTCGACAATGACAATACCCTGTGTTAAACACAAGAAAATACTCTTATCACAGGAGACTTGAATGCCTATGTAGATTAAAAAATGTAGCTCGTGATATACTAAAATCAGAAAAGAACAAACGAATAATGGAACGGTTGTCGGCTCAGGAAATAAAATGAGCGAACCGTTTTCAAATCCCAGTCTTGTCTATTAGATTCACTTTCGCACTTTGCCCTCTTCAACTTTCTAGTTATGGATTAAATATTTTTATATTTCTTATATTCTTTCACGCTTAGTAACTCCTAGCGTTTTAGTGGTTTTCTTCCCTTACTTGAAGTGAAATAATTTAAGAAATCATTGTTTTTAAAATGACAAATTAGACTGTTGTATTTATCTATACTTCTGAGATAAGGTAGTATTTACATTATTTACATTGTTCAGACTATTGTCCTCACCTTTATTGCCATATTCTCAACGTTTTGGCCGTTGTACGCTTGAATGATATAACCCAGCGATCGAGATAAAGGATTCTGTTGGCAATTCCAAACACCTGAAGAAGGCCGGAGCATACAACGACCGAAACATCATGAATATGGCAATAAAGATGAGGACAACAGTTCGAACAATGTAACTAATGTAGACTGTTGTAACTAATACGATTTCTCACACATCCTGAACGAAATAGATAGACATTTTTCATTTAAAGTCAATTTAATGACCAAGACTTCTCAGGAATCTTGTCTCCGGTTCATCTTTGAGCAAATTAAATAACCAGGATTTTTCTGGAATCCTGTCTCCAGCCCACCTTTAAATCGTCAAACATAAAGTTTTGTTAGTGTTTTCAGATAGGTACAAAAGTAAGTGAATGTGCGTTGTGGATGGATGTGCGTTGTGGTGCAGCGAATATCGATGATTCGGAATGTCAAATCGGGGTGCCGAGTTCTTTTTTTTTATATCACCCTATGCAAGGCGATAACGCCACTGATGCACAGGAGGCTACGTAAGGGTGAAAAGAATGGGAAAGAGAAAGCCGGAAACGACATCCTAAACAGGGAACAAGGGATGAGCCTCTTCACCTGTTCAATAGACATAGGTGGAGTGTGAACCGGGCAATAGTTTTGATTCCAGTTAAATTCCTTGCATTCACTTACGGACAAATACCCATAGGAAAGGTATTAATCCGTCTCTTCCCTCCAGTTATGGGTTAAATAATAGGACAGATTGGGTTCTATAGCCTTGACTAGCAACCAGTCTACCGCAGAAAGCAATGGCAATCTACTGCGGGATAATCTTCTGCCCAGTCAGACATGATCGCCCAAACTCGTGTATCACGTATGGCACTTAAGTGACTGACTGATAAAAGTAAGACTGATCACCCTCAATTTGTCTGGGTGGTGGTCTCCTTTTTTAGTTGGTGGAACACGAGTGGACCGAAAGGAGTGGTAAGTCCACAAGCCAGTATCCATATGATTAAGTAGTCAGTGAAATGGCCTGCAATCAGTGAAACGGCCAAGCAGTGAGTTTGTAGGAGTTTTTTTCCGTTGTCAGAACTTAGTGAGATATAAGTTCGCTTTCTCGTAGCAGAGAAAAGACATTTTTGATGAAGTGAAGACATAGCAAGGATATTGAAAAGAAATTGTCTTGCTGCCGACATTCACAGCCCTGTTTTGACGAATATGTGAAACGTAGCCGGTGTATTTGCATACAGCCGATCTTGAATGTCACCCCAGCTCGTGCAGTGAGGTGCAGAATTGTATCATCCACCGTACACACACACACACACACACCGTACACACACACACACACACACATCCACCGTAAACACACACACATACACACACACACACACTCTCTCTCTCTCTCTCTCTCTCTCTCTCTCTCTCTCTCTCTCTGCCATTCTCTCTCTGTATCCTTGTGTGTTGGTGCGGTGGATTGTATCAATCAGTTTAAGAGACAGAAAGTTTTGAATTTTTAACCATTATAGGATTCAAATACTATATCATCCATCTACTAACTAAAACACACAAAGTAATATTGCACATCCGCAAAATCGGATCCAAACGACTAAAAGCATTTTGGAAAAACCCAGCCCAAGAAAAATTCACAAGTCAGTGTGAAAAGCAAAATTCTGGATCCTGCTTGAATTAGAAACAGAAAATTCATATATGACGTTTTTTCACACCTAGAAGCAAAAATGCTCGCTGGAGCCGGTCACATGGCCAGATTCACTATTTAAGGACATTCTTTGACCGGTCAAAAAAAGTCCCAATGGGAGCGGTGTCTGATACATCTCACAACGTAAGAAAAAACTTCAAGCTGACTCGATCACGATTTCTCGCTGACCTCTTTTTCTTATTTTCGTTTTTACTTCACGCCGCCAAATAAAACAACAATAACACCAACAACAACAATAAAAGAAAATTCTAAGTACAATTTCTTTATTTGTATTCACCTTCTTTCTTTCTTTTGTTTCACTGTCTAACGAAAAAGGAAAAGGAATACAAGACTTTATTTTCTGCTACTACACAACCATGAACTCTAAACTTCTGTGGACATTTTAAATACTTACATTTCTCTTTGAACAATTTTAACTACAAATATGCATGCATCTTCTCAATAAACATTTTTCTTCTCACAAATATATTATAGTGTTCAGTTAACAAAATTTCCTTTATATTTTTCTTCTTACAATTTTGTCATTCGGTTAATAAATCTTTAATGCACACACGAAATATTTTATCCTTTCACGTTTCAACATCCAACCTTCTGATATTTAAATTGTAGGGACATTAGTCGTGTTTGTCACAATGCCAATTTACTAAGCATCACCGAGGCCCCTACACCGTAAACAAGATAACAGGAAATCACTCCGTTATATTTTACTAGAATACACGACACTTCCCTGTTGAGAAATAAAAGCAATATGAGGATATCCTGATCCCCTACGTCTTAAAGGAACAAGGCATTTAAAATAGAATAAATAAACAAATAAGTTTGATTATTTCCGACATCGCACATGAAAGATCACATTACTTTCTTAATCTATTAAAATAGAATCGCTCCTGTTTCGCGTAGGTTCTGTTGTAATCAGTCATCATCCCCATTGCCGTTTAAGTTCACAGTTGATGTAATAACTTCGTTCATTTATCATGCATTCTTCTTCTTCTATGTCTCATGTAATTTCAGGACGTAGGCGATCATGGCCTTTCACGTCTCCCTATCTCTAGTGGTTCTTAGCCCGTTTTGTCCTGTTACTCCACCCAACTCCCGCTCCATCATCCACCAGCTATGACCCGTCAAGTATGTTACACGCTGCTTTCCCCTGTCTCTGTTTACCTCTGTCTGGCCTGTGAGTATCAGATTCCCCAAGCCCTTCTTCCTCATTACATGTCCCAGGAACTTTAGCTGTCTTTTCCTGACGCTCAGAATTAATTTCTTTTTCGTTTCAATCCTTCCCAAAACCTCATCGTTGCTCACGTGCTCGATCCATGAGTGACGCAGCATCCTTCTGTAGAACCACATTTCTGTTACTTCAAGTTTTTTCTTCTTCTTTGATGAGATTGTCCAGCTTTCAATGCCATACATTTTTCTAGAGAACTTATTTTGGTCTCTTAATACTCTACTTCTGAAATGCGTCCTTGGTCATGTCGATTCGCCTAAGGATGTCTGTGTCCTACTCCCCATCTTCTGTTAAAATATTTCTCACGTATTTAAATTTTTGTACCTGCTTGAGTTTAGTATCCTCCACCTTTATTTGGAATTTTGGGCTGCTCTTTTTGCAGATGATCATGCATTGGGTTTTCTTGTAATTTTACGAAAGACAAATCTCTTTCATATTGTTTTCTCAATTTGGGTTCTACATAATCATTCGAGAATATCTTTCGTCTGAGCCATTGTGATTGAATAGATATTTTAATACATGGATATATTTCACTGTGACGTTAATAATCTCCTTGTGGGATTAAATGTAAAATGACGAAAATTAAAAGGAAAAGAAAAAGAAAAAGAAATGAAAAATATAAAAAATAATTAAAAACAGCTGCAATATTTTGAATTATTATAAACTTGGCAAAAAATGAGAAAAGGAAACAACAATGAAGAATGAACACGTAGAAAAAAAAATGACAAGAAAATATAGACGATAGAAAATTATGAATGTCACTTCCAGTTCCTCGTTTTCTTTGTGTTTCTCTGATCTTTTTGTCTCCTTTCAAAATATAAAGACTTGTAATAAAATGTTTTCTTTGTCAAATTGTTCAAAATGACACATCATATTTTTAGTTGGGGATTTTATGGAAATGAAAGAAAATAAAACGTGTTGCTTATGTTTGTACAGAGTTTGTATAGAATGTTCTGGGTAATAAGATAGCGGTTGCTGATGATAACACCATATTAAACTGTTGCAAACATTTTTTTTCATTTCTGTTATTTCCCTAAAATTTGTGATTCCATTGTATATACGTTTCAAGAAGGCAAAATTGCTAATGCATTTTTCCTATGTATTTATTCCAGTTTTTTGCTTTTTACTAGAACTGAAGAAACAGACAGAAAAAATATTCGATCAGAAGCAGAAAAATACTAAGATAAACACAGAAAGGCAATACGCTCATGCATTTAAGTTCATACGTATGCACATAAACTTTATAGCTTTATGGATAATAATACGTCTGTATAAATGTGCGTGCATGTAGCTATATCTCAGCCTTCAAAGGAATAGTGAGAATTTATATATACTGAATACATCAAAGCCTGTGTATTATGGTGCAGTGAATATCGGAATTAGAAATCTAATAGCCGAGTTCGAATACCAGTTGAATTCGTTGCATTCACTTACGTGTAAATACCCTTGGGAAAGGTATTATTCCGTCTTTTATGGATTAAATAACAGGACAGAATGGGTTCTGTAGGTTTGGTTGACAACCAGTTTACGGCAGAAAGTAATGGCAACCTACAGCAGGAAAATCAGTCTGTCATGTATCTTTCGATACATATTAGCCAAAAGAGGTACCTCCAGGTGATGTGATGGTCAGCAAGCTTGTCTCGCTATAATCATTACAATTGATCTTCACTGGGTGTCCAATACTTTCTACCTTGTGCCACATCTAAGCTGCGCTTATAAAATCACCATGTTAACCAAACAGTGTATCCTGTATGGGACTTAATTGACTGACTGACACTAAAACCTAGTGGCAGCAGTGCGATGGATAGTTTTTTACTCCCCATTTGTAAAACTAGTAGGACATACGTGTTAGGCAATAGATGAAGGTATAGAAACTCTAAGACAGTGAACTGTCAGTCATTGAACGTGGACACGATTTTAAATAGTTTGATCACTTAAATAAGGGTGGGGACAAAGAGATGAGATACTATATCTGAGGTGGCAAATGCTTTTTCAGGCTTTTCTTGGTCAACATTAGCAATGTTATACAAGAAATATGGAAATTCCAGTCAGACATCCGTGACATGTGAAAATTGCCGGCACCTACAAGTGGTGCAATAATTGGTGACTCACAAGGGACAAAACTTGATATCTCTAATCAATGCTCTTGCTTCGTAATCCAGCAATCTCCATACTGTCCCGGGTCATTCGAGAGAGATGGATTTCTTTTTGGTCGTCGTCCAATAATGTTTGCATTATTGACACAGCAGAATGTTTTTACTTTGCTTCATTTAGGCCAGAAGAACGTAAAAGAAGAAGAAGAGCGTGTCATATAGAACGTGTCATATAATCTAGTCAGGTGAGAGACGATTACAATTCCTTCGATTGAACAGTCGAGTGAGTATGAGGATCGAACTTATGAGCAGGATGTTAAGCATGTTGTCTAGCAAAACGATGGTGACTTTATAACAGAGTTGGTCTTGTCAGATGAGGAACTCTTTTGATATTAGAGTGTCTTGAATGATGTGACATGTCCTGATCTTTTTGCAAACAATGTAAACCCTTTTAGGAACGTCATATTTCACATTTGTTATAGATTTTTCCAATAAAATAATCAGGCCTTTCATCATAAGCGGGTGATACGAAACTTTTACAACTGAAAGTTATCGGACTGCAAAGTTCCCCATTAGCCAACAGCTCACCAGATTTAAACTGCATTAAGCATTTATAGAATATTGTGCAGACTTTGATAAATTCTTGACAAATACGCCTAACAAGTACAACTCACTTATGGTTAGTTCGTAAATGTGTCAGGATAGATATATTCAAGCAAAAACTCTATCAACTTAGGATTCATATGACGTCTCATCTTATATCAACGTTATTCAATCAAAGGACGAACTACACATTATGATGTGGCAATATTTAAAATTTTAAACACGCAAAAACAAACGCCTGGCATGGAGAAATTTTAATGACAGTAGTCTGATTTAGAGTATCTACGTAGTAGTGTAAAGCCATGATTAAGCGGGAAGTAGATAGTAGAGTGGTAATCCGCTGCCTTCTCCACGGTGATTTATTGAGACACCACCTCTAGTTAGCTGGCCGTTGACTCCTTAAGAGTTCTTCCACCCTTTGTAGGTTTAATTTTATCCTACCGGGATGCTAACATCCCCAACAACAGCAAAAGAAAATGTGGGGTAGAACAATAGATATTAATTATGTGCTTAGTTAAATTGACTAGATTTGCAGAGGAATATAATGGCCCTTCACTTCACCAGAGTATTACAAAAGAACATTAGTGTCTGCAAATGTTAAGATTAGCATTGGTTACCAGTAGGCAAAAGCTGGAAATTTTCTTTGCATTTTCGTCTTTTGACTTGTTTTGGCTAACTCCAGAAAAATCTTTAATTTACCGACACGCAACGATGGGTGCACGTGTTTATTTTTTTTTCTTTGTTTTTTTTTTTTTTTTTTGGTAACGGAGGCGGGGGGAGACAAAAACGCTATAAAATATTTTTACATTAAAGAAGAGAGAGAAGAAAAAGATTACATTTTAATATAAACCTATTTTTAGAAACAAAGATAGAAAGAGACGGAAAACAAGGATGTGTATTTTCACCGGATCTATTTAACTTGTACAGTGAGAATATTTTGAGGACCCTAAATATTATGCCAGGATTTGTCATCGGAGGTCACAATCTGAACAACATAAGATACGCAGACGACACATTGTTGATTGCAGACACGGAAAAAACTTCAGGACCTCCTACAGAAGATAGCTGAAGAGAGTGACAAGAAGGGACTACAAATAAACTGCAAGAAAATCGAATACATGGTCATCAGCAAAAAAAGCAGCCAAAAGTGCCAAATACAGGTGGGGGATGTTAAAATCAAGCAGGTACGAAAATTTACATATCTGGGAAGTGTTCTAACTGAAGACGGAAAGTGCGACACAGAGATCCAAAGGCGAAATGGTATGGCGAAAGACACGTTTCAGAAGCTGAGTAAAGTATTAAGACACAGGAAACCTTCAGTAGAAACAAAGAAGAAAGTACTGGATTGCTATGTGCTGTCAGTTAATCAATATGACAGTGAATGTTGGACAATATCAACATAGATGAAGAGAAAACTTGAAGCAGCTGAAATGTGGTTCTACAGAAGGATGCTGCGGATATCATGGACCGAGCATGTGACCAACGATGAGGTGTTGAAAAGAATGAAAACGAAAAGGAAATTAATATTGAACATCAGGAAGAGACAACTGAAGCTCCTGGGACATGCAATGAGGAAGGTGGGCTGGGAGAACCTGATACAAACAGGCCAGATAGAAGGAAAAAGAGACAGAGGAAATCAGCGGATAACATATTTGAAGGGCCCGAGAAGGTGGATGACAGAACGGGGGCTGAGACACGTCACAGGAGAAAGCGTGCTAAGAGCCACCAGGAATAGGGTGACACTGGAAGACCATGATAGCCTACGTCCTGAAAGAACACGGTACATAGAAGAAGAAGATTGAGTAGTGAGTTTGACCCTCACTGATGTTCCAGTACAAAATATAATATTAAATAATTGAGGTGTCGCAAAATCAATAAGTCTACCTTCGCCACCCCACTTCTAATATCGGCATCTAACGACGATCCGAGCATACGGTACCACAGAAAAATTACTAAATTAGTAAATCACCATAGTAGACAGTTTAATTCGGAAACGAACAGCGAGCCATTCTTATATATATAACAAAGCGAAATGGAGTGTAAAAATGATATTGATCAGGAACAACTTTGTCATGCACATATTTCGCTATCTGCATCATTTTCAGGTTTTGAAAAATAACACACGCACACGCACACAAACAAAATACACGCACAATGAGAAAATATTTTTTGAGTTTCTATAACTTCTTGATATTTTTCTTTGTAAGTCAATAAACATTAATATTTTTTAATTTAAATTTTGTTCTCAAGTCAATAAACATTGCATTTATTTTCATTTATAATGATTATCGTCTTTCCACTTAATGTTAGCGGAGAATTTTAGAAGGAGAAGACATAAGATGTCACTCTCCTGGAAGCCAGCATCTGATTTCTTATGATAATGGCCAAATTAGCCATTTTCATACAGGTATAATTCAGAATTCATTGACCGAAAATTTTGTTCACTCCAGGTTAAAATTTAAAAATATTTTACTTAAAATTGTTTTAACGCTTAACTATTATCGTTTATATGGGAATTTTTCTTCCTAAACATTTGTTCTTGGTAGTGTGGAAAGTCAACAGCTTAATTTTTATATACTTTTGTTCACACAATACAAGAACCAAGAGCCATTTAAGGTAGAGGGTTACTGAATGAGATTGTTGCCAACATGTAATAGAAGGAGAACAGGATCATTGCTTTATTTATAAGAAAGGACAAATTAAAAAGCATATATCGCTGAAAAGGTTGCGGCAATAAAAAAAAAGCAAAGAGTTTCATGTAACATAACAACTGCTTTGCTACATGAGTCTGTTTTGGGGATAAAAACAAAAACGAAATCAGAATGAATTAAAAGTTTTTAGTGAACGTGATGCATTAATATTATGATTAGAACTTTAATGAAATAGGAGAACTTCATCAAAATTAAAATAAACTCAAAAAGAGTGAGACGCATAGTCTACTTAAAAGTATTTGTTCATATTTGCACAAACAACATTGAGAAAGGTTTGATTTAATCTCTTCTCCTCCCAGCTATGGGTTAAGTAACAGGATCTTTTCCTTGTGTTGGCAACCAGACTACAACAAGGAAAGCTTTGAAAATCAGTCAAAAGAAGGATGATCTCCGTCAAGTGAAATTGTTCGGGACACACCACTTTGGCAGCAGTATATGTAAAGTGCTCTCGTGACCGTAACCACTTATGGTACTAGTCACGTGACGTGATGAGGGTTTGTTACTTGGTAAAAATCTTTGATGTCAGTCTATGGGATTTTATGAATTATGTTAACAACAATACAGACCCGTAACCATACCAATGAAAAATACAATCCAATACGCAATATTTTTCATACGAGGATATCATATAATTATTTACTCAAGATAGTTTAGTCTGGCACATAACCACAAAAATGTAACAATGACAATCGAAGTTTTACAGCTTAACTGGTTGAAACACCGATATTCTTATTATCATCAAAGTTAAGTAACATCGAACTTAAGTTCCAATTCCAGTCGAGTTTTTTTATATTCACTTATCTCAAATAACCGCATCATGTTCACTTTCAGATAGAGGCTAAATAGTGGGACTTGTCTCATTAAATCATTATTATCTCTAAAAAGATTCTTACAAGCAAAAATAATTTCTTGATTTAAATGAACAGCAAAGGGCTGATAAGCCATAAAAACGAACTAAATAAATCATTCATGACAATCGAACTCATTATACTAATGAGCATTGTCCACAAGACAAGCTAAGAAACAATCGTAGGTACTGAAAGGGCTGCATAGAGACCGGCATCTCCCATTATAAAGTACATTTCTTGTTTCTAATTTTTAGACTCTAAAGGAAAATGATGTAAGTCAAGTATGTCTCTTCTCATCCTATATAGTGAGGCAATTTCGAAAGAAATTGGATTTCTTACCAGGATTCTTCATGGCGGTCACAATTTTAACAACATAAGATATGCAGATGGCACAATGTTAATAGCAGATACGGACAAGAATCAAAAGAACTCCTACAGATAATGTAAGAAAAGCAAAAAGCAAATACTAAACATCAACTGCAATAAGACAGAATGCATGGTTGTTAGAAAAAGAAACAGCCCAACATACAAATTCCATACTGAGATGCCAAAATTATACAGGTACAATAATTTAAATATCTGCTAAAGTGTTTTAACAGACGATACTGAAATTGGAAGACGTACTGTGATAGCGAAAGATGTTTTCTAAAAGTTAAAGTATTAAAAAGCAGAAAAATTATTGTTAGGAACAAAGAAAAATGTACTGAAATGTTATGCAATATCAGTCCTTGTGTATGGTAGTGACTGCTGGACAATTTTCCCACAGACGAAGAAATGACTTGAAGCAACAGAAATGCGATTCTATAGGAGGATGTTAAAAATATCAGGGAGTAAACATGTGAACAACAAAAAGTTTTAAGAGAAAATCGATACAAGAAGGACAATTGTACTTAACAGATAGGACAGATGGAATGTATAGGAAACATAATGAGGAAAGATGGTTTAAGAAATGTGTTAATCACTGGACAAACTGAAGGCAAATGAGACAGAGGAAAAAAAATTGATAACCTGTCTAGCGAGTTTGAGTAAACGGGTGGCGGCACAAGGTTTACGAGAGATAATTAAAAAACAAACTTCTTTAAGAACAACAAAGGGCAGGAAATTTTTGAGAGCCATGAAATAACAACGCTCTGAAGAGACACGGCTCAAAGAAGGAGAAGCAGGAAAAAGAAAGAAAAGAAGAAAAAAATATAAAGAAGAATTAATAAGAATTATTTAAAAGTTCTTTACAGAAGTGTTTTCACTCTTCATGCAAGTCATTTTGCAAAACAGGTCAATCTTGAAATGTTTTTTTATTAATTTTACCGGATTTTCAATGTTACATTTTATTAGACATTTTATTAAAGCCCAAGAAACATTACGTGGTAATTAAAAATTATAATTACAGAACGTGCGTAAATTTAAAGTTAAACCTAAAATTACGAAAAAAAAGTTTCATTACGACAAAGTAATAAAAACAACATCAATACGTATGCTTCATTTACAGAAACAAGTCTTATACATCTTGTATGAGTTCTAACACTAGTTTCTATTGATTTTTTAGTAGGTTGAGTTGTTGTGTTTCTTCATATGACACAAACAGCGTCATGATAAAACTGTCCAGTATTCATCTTGGCTGGTATATGGACGCCCGCCAGTGTAAATCTCTTTTCTAAACGTTGTGCTCGTTTTCAATCAAATTAACATTAGGCGAACAAGCTAACCACTTCAAGCGAGTATCTTCGAAAGCCATTTTATTCAGATCTTTTCTTCGCTCATTGTTGTACAAAAAAAATCATGTATCTTCTTAGAGTATTTACATTCTTCTTGAATTATGACTCATCTGTGCCTTCAAAATATCTATGTATGTTATGTTAGTCATCTCAACAACATCGGGAACTTACCAAGAACCTATTAATCCACTAGCTATAATGATAGTGGGTTTGTTACTTTGTAAATATGTTTTATGTCAGTCTTATGAATTTTTTTATGAATTATGGTAACAACAATACAGACTCGTAATCATTTCTATGAGAAAATACAATCAAATACGCAATATTTTCCATGAATGGATATTTTATAATTACTTACTCAATACAGCTTAGTCTGGCACATGGTCACACAAATGTATCATTAATGACAATCGAAGCCTTACGGTTATAACAGGTTGAAACACCGATACACTTACGATCATCGAAGTTAAGCTACGTCGAACCTAGCGGAGTTCCAATTCCAGTCGAGTTATGCAGTAACCTTTGAAGAATTATAATTCTACATCATGTTCCCCTCCAGCTAAGGGTTAAATAAAAATTGAGTGAACAAGCCCACCACATCAAGCGAGTGTCTTTAAAAGCCATTTTATTCAGATTTTTTCTTCGCTCAATATAATAACGTATTGTCGTAAATAAAATCGTTTAGCTTCTTAAAGTGTTTAGATTCTTCTCGAATTATGCCTCATCTGTGCCGTCAGAATATCTATGCATGTTTTGGCAATCATAGCAATAAGATCCGGAACTCACCTAGAACCTATTAATCTACTAGCTATAATGTTACTGCAAAACGGCCTCTATCTTATTGACGTCGATCTCTGTGAAGGTGAATTCTACCTTTAGCCACCCAAACTTTTCTCCACCTGTCTGGCTCGTTCAGTGTAGCGCGATATTTGTTGTTTGAATAATTGTCGTCATGTTTTATTCGATTTTCCTTACATATATCTTTTACGCGGGGCCTAATGATCTTTTACGCGAGGCCTATGATCTGCCTCATATGTTTTGCTACATGATATAACACTCGACATCTGGGTATTTTGAAAATTTATTTGCTGCCACAAAGGCTAAGCTTCATAGATTGCAAAAACGTTTTTATAACCTCTCTCTTGATACAGAGCACAAGTCAAAGAGATAAACCCTTAACTTATCCTTATCAGACCGGTATCTGATTGGTCCATGATCTTCAAGGCATAACTAAACAGTTGACCCGCCGATAACGTTTTCACAATTTTCAACGTTTAATTTATTTTTTTATATTTTCGAAGCGCTTAAGTCATTAACTGATTCTTTGTATCTAGCAAATCAGATTTACGAGTTATTTTGAAGATTCAAACTTGCAAAGAGGCTATTAATTTGATACTTTACTATTTAGAATGTCATAAACATGGCTGCCATACGTTTACAACAGCTTAGAATGAATCAGCTATTATTCTAACTGCTCAGATAAATGTGACCATTATTCAGCCAATAAGTCTTTAGATTCCAATACATATTTTTATAAATCAATAAAACATTAAGTATGTAATAACGTAAGATGGAAAACACACACACACACACACACATCTATTTACTTTTACTTCAGTATTTTTATAGCCATTAAGATAAACTTTATATACTGTGTTCCTTCAGAACTTAGGCGATTATGGCTCTCCCCAACCACCACCTATTTATTTACCCTATTTATATTTGGAATATTGTTCTCATATTAGTTGTTATCACTACATTTCGACCTTTGTCCCTTCCGACGTTCATCAGTTGTATATAGAGCTGTGTAATTGAATGCAGTGGAAATGGCAAGCAATAACTGAACAGTACTAAAAATAAGAACTAGCCGACTTCCTTGTAGAGTAAGAACAGTCAACACCATAGATCAGGTTCTGTTAAGAATTTACTGCAAGTTATCCAGATTGATATACACCAGATGAAGGCCTGCAAACCAAACGACCGAAACGTTGTGATAGCAACAACGAATGTGAGGACAATAACCCGAATATAAATAACGAAAATAATGTTTTGCTCTCCGGCCTTCATTAGGTGTATATCAATCTTGGTAATTTACAGAAAATTCTGAACTGACCACGTCGCGTTGTGACAGACTGAAACACCTCATTTCCAAAATGTCTTCTCCTTTATAGATCTTATCATTTTTTTTTTGTTTTACTATTCCCCTTCTAACTACAATAGTGAGTTAGGTTAGTTTCTAGCTTTTGGCATCTGTCCTTCTTGCCTGCAGTATGTCATATGAGTGCAAAATTTTCCAAGCCCTCATGCCTCATAATGTGTCCTAAAGATTTCAACTGTCAGAATGTGACAACACGGCGTGGTCGGTTGGCCGGCCGGCCTGGCGTTTAGTCGAGCACCTGTCTCTGCGTGCGTGACAACGTAGGCGAAATAGAATTCGAGTGGGCCCTATGACTTTTTGTTAAATTTTCATTTAAAACTTCCTCGTTGCTTACATGCTCAACATATTCTCAACATCCAATTGTAGAGCTACATCTTTGATGTCTCATCTCTACTTTTTCTGTGAGAAAATTTTCAGCATTCACTGCCACATAGAAGGATTTATACTGCGTAGTAGCTAAGCAGTATTTGTTTTTAACGGAATTTTCCTGTTTATTGGTGCTTTGCTTAGCTTTTTGAAAGCGTTTGCTATTGCAGTGCAACTTCGAATTTCTTTGACACATTTTTCTAAATGTATTAAAGCAACTAATAATCATATCACTGTACTTGCTTTACTTTGACATCTACAATTCAAAGCGCTCCACTTTCTAACAACCAAAAATTCTGTGTTCTTACAACTGAGTTCTTTCTTCTATCTTTCCTTGACAATATTGTCTAGGAGTTGCTGTAGTTTTCTTTTTGTGCCTGTCACAAACACTGTGTCATTGGTGTACCTCACGTTTTTAAGATTGTGCCCACCTATAATAATTTTCTGATAAGGCTTCTAGTCCTCGAAAGATAAGTTTTCTGTAAAGGTTAGATATATTTTACGCAAAGACAGATCTTTGTCTTACTCTTCGCACTATTTTTACCTAATTATTCAGTTCATTTTCTATCTTTTTGGTGGTGATTTGCTCCCAGTATATATTTTGAATTATTCAAATATTTTTCCGAAATAAATTAAATTTCCCTTGTAGTTAAAATAGATAAAAATTAGATAATACTAAGATTAATTCAAACTTAAAGATGCCATCTTCATATGTTTTAAGGCGTGATTTTTTCTTGCTATTTTTTGGAGATTACTCCCAACTAAATTTGTTGATTTGCACTCAAGGCTACTTCCGTAGATATTTTGAATCAATTTGTTTTAAGAATTCGGACGAGGACATAATCAAAGAAATCTCTCCAAGAATCTTCACTAAATTCCCTTAAAGTCTACTTTAGGTTATAATAATTGTGCGAGGAAATGCAATTTTAAACAAAGTTCACGGAAGATAATTTCGACACAGATAACCAGAGGCCAACACGTTAATAAAGATGACTGATATTTCAACATTTCTATTACAAATTATTAAAACACAAAAATATAAAAAGATAACATATAATAGAAATTATTTAGGTTCGAATTGTTATTAGAGAGAATAACGTAAACTGATGTCTTGACTGGAAATCCCATCCAAAAGGCAATTTGCAATGCACAAATAATTATCCTAACACGCGAATTCCTATGGTTTATAACGAGATTTCAAACATGAAAAGAAGACAGACCAAGGTTATTGGCAAAGCCAATGAACAATCGATTTGAATGAATTCAAATTGCATTCGTGTGATGTCCTCACAGAAGTAAGCAGGGACACCTGGAAAGGTTTCACGCATCTCAGCCGTTGGCAAACAATTCGTACTTAACTCGTCATTATAATTATTTGTAACTTGCTTTTGTCTATCTTCACGAACATTTTACGCTTCAGGTTTCCTCCTTGAATATCCGGACACCCGATTAAGGACATTCCACCCGATAACATTATTATCTATTAATCGATCAATGATTTCTTGATCTCGTTTCTGATTCTTTTGTTCTCATTTCCTTCTGCGATAATTCTTGTTTTCCTCTTATATATTCTTCAATTTCACTTTTTCTTGAAGCTCACACGGCATTGTATTTGACATGATAGAATCAACTTGCGAAACCTATTCCGTTATAGGAAAAAAAATGGAAAATATACAATAAGATGTATTCACTTGTTGTAACAGAATTTTTAAGAGTTGCTATTTTTGTTTTTTAGGATTGTTGAAACTGGAAAAAATATTTCCCATTTGAAGACGGAGTTGTTTTCGCTTTTATTTGACGAGTGAATGAAGTTGCTTAGATTATTTTTTTAGTGTATTTATCGTGGTTCTTTCTAGAATTATAGTTGCTTCCTCTCTTCAAATATTCTTTTTCTTCTTCATGTCATTATTCCTTTCTTTCCAGTGGTGCGAATCTCGATTTGTTTCTTTCAAACTTCTTTGCTTTGAATATACTTTTCTTCGATTTCTTTCATGTTTTTCGGTTAATAGTCTGTCCGTTTTTAAATGCATGACTCCATTTATTTATTCTAATGTTTTTTCCCGATTATTCTTCTTTCCCTGTTTTCTTTCATTCATTTTTATTCACTTTCATCCTATTATCTTTCATTCATTCTTATCTTCTGGTTATTAATTCTTGTCTTTCTATTTACTCCCTTTGTGCTCTTATAGTTTTCCAATTCTTATTATTCTCTCTTTTCCCCCCTCTATTATTGTTTTCTTTCATTCCTTCCCTCTCAATAAAAAAATCGATTCTACGATCCTATTTCAACTTTCTTTATTTCTATCTGTACTTTCTTAATCTGTCACTCTTTCTTATAATTTCCCACTATCTCCCTCCCTCTCTCTATTTCTCACTCTTTCCCTTACCTATTGTTTTGACATCTTTACTTTACGATTTCAACATTTTCTTCATCTCTGAACTTTCTTTGTTTCTTAAATATGGCCAATGTCTTCCACATTCCACAACGTGACTAATACAAGCAAATAGCGTTCCGTGCAAATAGCTATCGAAAATCCAAATTAAATCTTACATCAAAGCATGGACGGTGTAAGCTCGCAGCTTTCATTCGCTTTGTTTTCCACTTTCATTCCAAAATTATAAAGTTGCTAAGTGATACTGAGATTTGATCCAAATGTTGAAATATGACGCGTAAAATAATCCGGAACATCGAAACATGAAAATCACAATGTATTATTTACTTTATAAAAGAGTAAAAGAATTCTTCATGCAGAATGTGACTCATTCCAGATGATGCTGGAATAGCCTTTCTATTTAGTGTGACAGTCATAGAAACCAGATGCATCGATTTGCTGACTTAGGGGATTACCTCCTAGCAACTCCCTGATGCCTTCACCCCTCGCATTTACGCCTGATACTAGATTGGTATCTAGACCCCACCATTTTACTGTTGAATTAGTTAAATGTAACCGCCTCTTGTACTCTAACAATTTCTTTTCTTGCACTTCCCACTTGTGGAAATCCCTGCTGTTTACTTGCTTCCCCTGATAGCTACAATCTTCAAAACTTTAAATGTTGAATTCCTTTCATTTTTATTCCTTTGTTCTACGCTACCTATACCCTGTTTTCTTTTACTGTAATTCACCCCTGCCCACTAGTGTCGGTCCCATCTTGACTAAGGTGAAATCATTAAAAAGAAAATCCACACAACACAGGGTATCAGTGGCTGTCTCCTACACGTGTACATGTTGTCGACCTGGCTGCACTTATGATGTGCGCGCGTGAGTAAAAGCAGATGAGAAGTAGATACATAAAAGTTTACGTTAGATGGAAAATCTCTAGCATCCACATCACTATGTATGATCCACGTTCCGAAAATGGCTCATAGCCACACACTCACAGTCTCTCTCTCTCTCTCTCTCTCTCTCTCTCTCTCTCTTTCCCTCTCTCTCTTTTCATTGTTTGTTTCTTCTTTATTTATTTCTCACGTTATTTGTCCTGTTTTTACTTGTAGGTTTTTATTTGCTTTTGTTTTATTTTTTCTATTTTCATTTTTGTTTTGACTTTCACACTTTCCCTTTCATTATCCATATTTACTTTCTATTACTTTTCTCTTTCTCTTTGCGTTTCAATCTTCTTCGCTTTCCTTCTCTCTCTCTCTCTCTTTCTTTCTCTCTCTTTCTATCTGTCCATCTATCTATCTATCTATCTTGATAATCAAGTTTTAAGTAAGGCTGTTCTTCCAGGATTTATTATTGGCGACAACAATCTTAACATATGATATGCAGATGGCACAGTGTTGCTAGCAAACACAGAAAAAAGACCTTCAACAGAAAGTAATAAAAGAAAGCGAGAAGAAAGAACTAAACATCAATTGGAAGAATATTAAATGTACGGTTGTTAGTAAAAGGAACAGTCCAGGATGCAAGTGACAATTTTTTTATACCGAAATCAAACATATACAAAACTTAGATATCTGGAAGTTTTTTTAACATAAGATGAAAAGTGTGACATTGTTATCCGATGATTGTTTCCTTTCAAAAGCTAAGAAATGTTTTAGGAAATAGAATAGGAAAGGTGCATTGAACTCTCATATAATACGAGTGGGCCCTGCCATAAAAAGTAACAACAAAATATTTATATCGATACGCCGTCTTAAATATCGTCAACACACACACACACACACACACACACACACACACACACACACACACACACACACACATATATATATATATATATATATATATATATTGATGCACCTTCTACGGAGTATCTGAAATTAAGACATAAGTAGAAAAAAAAACACAATCCCTGAGCTTGACAAGAGGGAAATATCTCTCTCCCCCTCTCTCTCTCTCTCTCTCTCTCTCTCTCTATATATATATATATATATATATATATATATATATATTCTTCAATACTTGACGACATAATAATTGCAAAAAAATATCAAATGGCTCTCTTATTATTCTGCAAAACTAATTGCTATGATGCTACACTGTTGTCCTGGTTTCGATATACACTGCCGCATCTCTTTTCCCCTAGGCCCACTAGCCTTTTTGTAGTTAACGGACTGACCATGAACTCCCAGATCAAACTAAAACTATGAATGCAACCACGATATGCACAATGTCGATGTTATTTAAGACTGGATCATTCCTTCTTCTAATTACCGCTCTCCGAGTGGGAGATGGATACGTTTTCTTTTTTCTTTGAATTAAAAAAATATCAAACAACGTATTTATGAATCTACTACAACTTCTGGGATGAAATGTTATCTTATTTTGCATTATTTACTTTCGGACACATATGCTCATCTTTGTTGTTATTATCAAAACGTTTTTGATGTTAACCCTTCTTCATATCTCTGCTGATTCACCTTTCCTTTCAGGAATATTCAAAATGAAATAATAAAGAGCGAATTTTTTTTCAATAAAATTTCGATTAGCTTCCACTTCGGCCTCCAGACTTTGGAATCTCCTGCAACTATTCTGGATGGTCTCCTCGTTTAAGTTGGTTAATGCTGCCATAAAGTGATGTTTACGTTGATGCGACTACACGTGCACATGACGGAGTGGAGAAAGCTGAGAATTTTAAATTTAAATTTACTTATAAAATTATATATTCTCGGTAGTTACATACCCAGAATATATAATTTATATGTAAATCTAGTCGATTTCATTTAGTTTGTTTTTTTCTTTTTGTTTGTATTTTTATTTCTTTCGTTGTTAAATATACTCAGTTGAGAGAATAGAAAATCGGCCAAGACAGTTGAAATATTATTAGAACCTGAACGTATGTTGTAACAATTGAAGCACTATCTATACATTTCATAAATTGCTTTAAGTCACATTCCAAATCAAATTATGGTCAAACACATTACGTTGAGGAACTAATGTTTTTAATGCGTTTTTTTTAATGATCTCTTTTGTGTTAGTATGATATTTTATTTAGATTCTTTACGGTTATTTCTATGTATTGCTTGTAACAATAATTGCAAATGATAGAGTAAATTACTCTTTTAACTATAATTTATTATGTTGCTTTGTATTATTATTTTTAATTGTTTTAGAAATAGTTGCAACAAATTTTATGTTTACCCGAGATCAATTGTAGTTGTAAAAGGGTTAATTAGTAATACAATCTGCGTCTATTCGATAGGTTTTACTCTTCTATTTTAAAATATTTGACAAGCGTTTTATATATATATATATATATATATATATATATATCAATAAATTCCGAAATTTACATTCCGTTCAATAGCTATTTCAGCGAGAAAAGTATTGCTTCATCTGCAACGATCAAAAACAAAAAATTGTTAATAGGAAGTAAAAAAAAGGGGAAGGAGGATTAAGAAAGAAAAGAAATTATATAAAATTTGTGGTCCACACATAAAAAAAGGGGCAGAGACGGAGATTCATAACTCGATATTCGGTAAATTGATAATAATATTTACATCGAGATTTCCACCTGCATCAAGTTTAATAATGATAAAATTAATATTAATAGGATCTGACTTTGGGGAATTGACCTATATACAATTCCTTTTTTGTATTTAAAATATATATATATATATATATATATATATATATATATATATATATATTCCATTTTTAAACGATTTATTTCGCTACCCAAGTTTCTACCATGAGTGGTGTCTTCAGGCGATTTTTAATAACTGATTTTACCTTGTACCGTTTTTTCTTTTTAAGAACGCTCTTGTTTAAAAATGGAAAATATTCAAAAGTCCTATAATATAATTTTATAAAACAATTTTTAATAAAAATGTGTACTGCTCTAACCCTATTAGGACCCAAAAATAAGTATTAAACAATCAATCAATATATATATATATATATATATATATATATATATATATAACAGTTTTTTTATAATGGAGAGAATATTTATTAAATGGTGAATCAGAATAATTTAATATTAACTAGTCCATTTATGCTTTAGGTATTGTGGTGCAGTGGATATAGGAACGAGAAATTGGAGAGGCGAATTCGAATTCCAGTTGAATTCTCTTACGCGCAAACACTCTTGAGAAAAGGTATTAATCTGTACTTTCCATCCAGCTATGGGTTAAATATACAGGACAGTTTAGCCTTGGATTGCGATCAGTCTACCACAGAAAATAATGGCAACCTACTGCGAGAAAATCTTATTCCAGTCAGTCTTTGCCCAAGCGAATATCACGCATGGCACTTAACTAACTGAAATGTAATATGATGAAAACAAAATAAACATTTTAGCTTCATACCTCGAGACACTTGCGTCTGTGTATTCAGCTGGTCCCCCATCGTAGCATTAGTCACCCATCAGGTTTAGGTTGAACTAGACAGAATGTCCTGGTGGAAAATCTCAACATGCTCATTGCTTCCGGCAACCAAATCCGTTATGGGAAAAAAAAATCGAGATGAGAATACAAAAAGTGAATTTTAATAGACATCCAACATCCTATTCTTTGACACGCTGTCAGCATAATTTTCATCTGCATAAAACCCAAGAAAGTAATGTCCGACTAATAGGAATAATTCTCATGTTGCCAGCTTACATAGATACTTATATACAATATAATATGTTTAAATTGGTCATGATATGCTATACGTTAAAAGTTAATGAAATGAGACAGATCTGACTATGGGTTCGGGATTAGTGTACTTGAATTAGCCTTGTAAAATAGTATTTCTATGGAAAGCAACACTATTTATTTATGTAAGTAATAGTTATTAAAACGTCCTCAATCATGAGAATGCTTTCGGTCAAATCATGCTGAAACACTGGTTCTCTGTACAATCACAAAGTTAAATAACGTCGAGCATGGTTATTACCTAAATGCGTGACCGCTTGGGAATATGCTATAAACTTAGATGTCCGGTAGTGTAATGGATAATGCTTCGGAATTATTAATCTAAGAGCCGAGTTCATTATATTCACTTACGCGCAAATACCCTTGGAAAAAGTATGAATCCACCTCTTCTCCCTACAGCTATGGGTTAATTAGTAAGACTTGATATTGATATGCCGCTTAACAAAAATATATAATCAGCCATAAGAATGTTCATAGGCAACAATCTGAGGAGATGCTTATACTGCTTTGGAATGTTGATTTTCTAAGCGTCGATTAGATGTGGCATAAAGCCGAAAATATGGCGCACCCAGTACAGATCGAACTCACTACTTAGTTGTAATAGGTCATAGCGAGACAAGTTTGCTAACCATTAGACCACTTCGAGGTGCCTCTACTGATTTAGAATAAATATACACGTTTTGCGTTAGGATGATTATACATGATTTGGGTGTGTGTTGTGGTGCAGTAAATATCGGCTTGGAACGAGAAATCGGAGAGACGAGTTCGAATTCTAGTTGAATTTGTTACATTCATATACGCTCAAATATACTTGGGAGAGATAGATATAAAGCCATCTCTTCTCCCGCCAACACGGGTTAAATAGCAGGACAGATTTGGTGCTATAGCCTTAGTTGGCAACCAATCTACCACAGAAATTAACCCTCTAGGGCCATTCGTATCATATTTGGTACAGTATGAAAACAAGCCTTGAAAGAAATATTTTCCTGAAAAATTTTTTAAGAGAAATATTTTATAAATTTCAAACGAAAGCAGTACTGACTGCTCAGTCAATGAATACCAAATGTTTCCTTATAGGGAAATACCAAATGTTTCCTTATAGAGAAATACTGTATCAAATATGATACGAATGGCCCTAGAGGGTTAATGACAATCTACTGGGTAAAAATATTCTACCAAGCCAGTCGTGTATATTTCGAGACATGATCACCCGAGCGTGTATCAAGTATGGCACGTAACTGACTGACTGATACACGATTTACTTTAAAACAGTTTTAGCTCTGTATCAAAATCATTATCCAGTGTAACGCATACATACATAAATTTATTATTTATGTAACAATGCAAAACATATACTCCGGCAAGTTACGCTTAAGAGCACTCAGCCCTGAGAGTCATCACAGAAAATTAAACTCCTCGGCACTGTGAATTCGTATCCGAAATGTAAATAAAGTAATCAAAAGTTGTTTTATGCCTTTATTTTTTTATTACTGTAAAAGTTAAATAACTTATTATTAATACATTTAATAAAGTGAATCTGCGTCCTGCTTACTTTGGGAAAACAAGACTCGTTTCAATATTTGTCTATACTTCAAAGTTGAGGTAGCATTTACATTATTTACATTGTTCGAACTGTTGTCATCATCTTTATTGACATGTTTACGACGTTTCGGCCATTGTACGTTCCGGCCATCTTCAGATACTTGGAATTTTGAACCGAACCCTTTGTTTCGATCACTGCGGTATATCATTCTCATTCCATGTGTGAGGCCACTTCTGGTAACCATATAGTTAACTCCCTTTAACTCAACTTCTCTAAGTTATGTGTTCACTACTACTGTAGCCAGGTATTGAACTCTCAACTCTTTTGGTCAAATCACTGGAATTAATCAATGCTTATATCTACATTGCTATGTAGACATGTAATAAGAATTATATACCTCGGTGATTGAAATAAAAGGTTTGGTTCAAAATTTCAGTGACCTGAAAGGCCAAAGCGTACAAAGGCCGAAATGTCGTAAATATGGCAATAAAGATGAGGACAAGAGTCAGAACAATGTAAATAATGTAACTTCTTTTAAGTTAGTTGTGCTTTACCCTCTCAGATACGAGATATCTTACGTCACAATAAGGATCAGTTATCCTTTTTAATATATTAACATATAATATTAGCTGCTTTAATTACTTTACACTATTTACATTGATCGGACTGTTGTTCGCATGTGTGTTGCCATATTCATGAGGTTTTGGTCGTTGTACATACTGGCATTTCTGTAAAACCATACCACCGGTTGACCCAAACGTAAGTGGTAGCCGTCGATGGTTGTGCGAGCACGAAATCACAAGTCATTGTGACCGAGGTTTTGAGCGTGCTGGCCTTGTTCAGACTGTTGATCACGTTAGATATCTGCTAGATATCATTACTTCTGCACAAACTGTAACTATTGTCTGTTCTGCATAGTTGCAGTATAAACATCATATAGCCTCTGTGGTTGTTAAACAAACACAAATGTTTCTGAGTAGGTATCTGAAACTGGGATAAGCTAGTCAACCCAGTAGACAAGCATCCTCCCATACGACTGGCAGGGTCGTTTACATTCATGGATTAGTACTTAATATCAGCAATATACCGTATGTAAATATAAAAGTGGACACTATGGTTAACAACAAGCAGCGATAGTCTGTTTTATGATTGACTGCAATATTCAAGTCAGTAATACAGAATATATATATATATATATATATATATATATATATATATATATATATATTGTAACAGAGGAAATGACGAATTTTAGTTAGTTGTGGATCTGGTTATCTAACAAAGTAATCTCGTTCATATATGTTGTAGATCTTCATCACCAATTTGTTGTGGAGTTGTGGCAAAACTTCGTTGCTAAATTGTAGTGACGGGTTTCGCCAGAAGTAAGACATGGAACACAGGAGATAGATTCAAAACAGTATATTAGTAAAACAAAAAAATATATATTCAAAGGTAGTGTTAATAATAAATAACTAGAAATAAGTAAGTCCTAAGGTATTATTACGCTGCTTATTGCCTGAATAGTAGCTGTCGTCAACTGCTTTCGTTAACTGCTCTTGTTAACTGCCTTCATTAACTTCTCTTGTTACTCTCTACGGAAAGTCACGCAGGTAATTACACATAACAAGAGAAAGAGTCCATTTCTTCGGAGGAGGGCACCATAACGGCATATAAAAATCTTGACTTATTCATGACTTTTATTTTTTCCAGATAATTTTTCATTCAATATATTGTTACTCATAAGCCTAATGAAAATGAATACTATGATACAATGTCGAGTAATCTTTATGTATGGATAGAAACTGGGAAAAAGAAATACTTTGTCATAAAATCATTCCATGCAATGTGAAATGGATACTCTTTGAACACTAACAGAGAAAGCCAATTGTTAGATTCACGGAATTTCCGAAGTAATACCCAAAACCTCCACTGCATCCTAAAAATTTAATAGTTAATGTATGGTGGTTTTTCAAAGAGGTTATTTATTATTCATTCTTGCCTCAAGGTAAAACAATAAAAGCAACGTTGTTTTGTGAAGAAATTGAGTGTATGCACGAAACATTGAAAAAGAAATATCCAAGACGTGTGAATCGGGTTGGCACAATTGTGCTGCACAACAACGCACGGCTGCACGCTTCTCAATCAACAAGTGTCTGAAAGCTGCATAGCCTGAATTATGAAATTTTGCCTCATCCTCGATATTCACGTCATATCTCTCTTACTGATTATCACTTATATAAACAATTTATGCTTTTCATACGCAATAACATATTCCCCAATTAGAAATAGGTAATTGAAGCATTTGAACAGTTTATTACATCAACTGATGAGACTTTTTTAAAAAATGGGACGAAGAATTTAGAGATACGTTGGAAAAGAGTAATTCGTCTACACTGTGCCTATTCTAACAAAATAAAATGGTTATTTTACATTTCAGAAGCTTTTTATTCATTTTCTAAAACGTGCATCATCTTATGGGTGACAAACTAATATATATATATATATATATATATATATATATATATATATATATATATATATTTAGTATATCGAGGCAGCAAGTAATTTTCTAGACATATTCTATTAAATATAAGAGACAATGAATGTCTATTATGTTTAATCATGAGCCGTTCTAAACGTCGTATTTTTGCTTTAATTTCAGTTGAAAATAAAGACAAAAATTCTCCAACATTTGGATAATTATTTATTGGTTTTCTTCTAAGCTTTCGGCTCACATGAGCCATCTTCAGAGAGGTAGTTTAAACTGAAATATTATAAAATCCACCATCGCCGACGATTTTATTTTGTGTTGACATAAAACTCCGCTTGGCAACGGCAATAGTTACCAAAAATAATAAACGCAGTTCTTAAGTTTGCGATGCGGTTTTATGACGTCACACCGCGGGATAGCGCGAAATGACAACAAAACAATCTAGTCAAATGCAATGTAATATGTTATTTCCTGTTTTAAAGTTGATTTTATTGAGTGTTGGTTGTTTTGATTTGATGTACATGGCCTCCAATATCTGCAGGTTCCTCTTACTGTGTGTATGAGTAAGGATCACCGTATTGTTGACCAAAATCTGTCTGATATTACCTACATGTTTATGTTTTTCAGAGAAATGTTGTTTAATAGTACTCTGATCAGAAAGATGACATGTAAGTCTACGGGAGAGCGTGGTTGTGGTAAAACCAATATATGTACTAGGTTTTTGAGTAGTATCAGAGATGCAATCTCTGAATGGGCATGTAAATTGGTACACTACATTGGTTTTTTGTAAAGAATTTAGTTTAGTGCCTGTTGGGTTATTATAAACTATGAGGTCAATTGTTTTAAACTTTTTATAATATATAATGAGTTTAATTTGATTATTACTATCCACTGGTTTAACATTTCTACGTATTATGTTTTTGAGAGTTTTTTCATCTTGTTTATAATTATTATGTATTTGGTTGCAATAGTATAAGTTAATAGTGTTATGTTTATTTTGATGTAAACCATTATTATTAATATTATCATTATTGTTAGAGCTATTGTTAAGTTTGTTGAGATACATTTTAATTTGTTGATCAATAACGGAGTTAGGAAATCCATTATTGACTAGTGTTTGCTTAATGTTGTGTAATTCTTTATAAAATATAGATTTGGAAGAAGATATCATTTGTGTGCGTTGAAGTAAGTTTTTTATAACAGCTAACTTATATCGTTGGGGACATTCACTATTATAATTAAGAAGACACGAATTTATGCTAGTTGGTTTCCTATATAGAGAAGTAGTAAATTTATGTGTGCTAGAATCAATGAATACATCAAGGAATGGGAGTTTGTTATTAATATTAAGTTCTAATGTAAATTTGAGGACGGAGTGACTTTCAAATTTGTTTTTAAGATATTTAATTTGATCGATATTCTTAGCTAAAACAAAGATGTCATCTATATATCTTACATATATAGAGGGTTTATTGTTGTCATTAATTATTTTATTTTCTAGATTTGCCATATAATAATTAGAAAAGAGGGGACCTAAAGGAGATCCCATCGCAATACCATCTATTTGTGTATAAATATTGCCTAAGGGGTCGTGAAAGGGTACTTGTGTGGTGCATGCTAATAATAGTTTTTTTTAATATAGTGGGTTTAATATTGATTGATGAGAGAGTAGCATGGTTGTATACATCACGGATAATGATGTCAATTGTTTCCTGGACGGAAATATATATATATTGGTTTAATTACTTCGTTTTTGGTCATAATAAAATTAGACCAGTACACAGTTGTATTTAAAAGTGTTCAATAAAATTATATTGTAGAACTTTTGAATATTCTTCATTTGTAAACGAGTTATTCCGCCACCTAGGTTTCTACCATATGCTGTCTTCAGGCAATTTGCAATTATTGCAAATCGACTGAAGACACCACATGGTACAAACCTATGTTGCGTAATACCTCGTTTACAAATGAAGAATATATATATATATATATATATATATATATATATATATATATATATATATTCTTTATTTGTAAACGTTCTCTCTCTGTTCTGCTATCATTACGATTGAGCTCTCTAGAGAGGGAAATTTAAAAAAAAACAGTTACCACTTCCACAATTTATGCATTACTCCTAAGCATTGAACTAGCTGTGTATACCCCGCTGATATAAAACACGCTAAAATGTCTCTTCTCGGATTCCATAAAGACTCCGACTGACACTAAATCGGTAGAGTTTCAATCCCGGCCAGAAGCAAGTGGATGTGTCTAGCCACACTGATGAGCTGTGATACAGCGAAACAGACTTGTATGTGGATGACAAATATATATATATAATTAATGCACAAAATAACCCCCAAGGATGTATTTAAAAAAGGAAGAAACAGAAAAAGAGAGAAAAAAAGAGAGCTCAATTTCAAAATGGCAAAGCATTTATGTCTATATTATCATAATCCGGCGTTTATATTATCATAATCCGACGTCTGACAGACAACAAATATTAGTTCCTTATGCATTAATGCATGAAGTCATCAGCTAGTCGGTACAAACCAGTTCGGTGAAATGGGCATTTTTGACACCCCTGGATTAGTTAAGTTGTTACAGTGAGCGTCGCTGGCGAGTACATACAACAATCATAACAGATACCGTTTTCTGGGTTCTGCGGCGTTTTCCTGAAACGACACAGAAGTGAATGATAAGTTGTTGAAAACAAACAATCATTTTGATGATTAAAAGTCGTTTCAACATGAGATAAAACTTTATTTTGCAGCGTAAGACAACGAATCCGTTTCACCAATATTGAAACCTCTTTTTCATTGTGGCACTTAAAAGGTGTCTCTTGGTTATCTTGTAGGGTGACATCCCTACATCATCTCCACATAACCTCCACGTGGTTTTCTCAAACTTAAGCGCCTCCTTAGTAAATTTTCTCATTGAACTTTTTGGATTACGCCTACTTTTTGCGCTCACTTTCATCAGTTTTTCCGTTCTGGAAGCACGAGGATGTTCTGGTCTTGGTCTATCTTTGATGGAGGAAATATCATTGTATCGATAGATTGTCCTATTGATAAACATTTTATTGATTCAATGTTGTTTTCCAGCTTTAAAGATATCAGATGTAGTCAGCCCGTTTTCATGTTGCCAAAATTTCTTTTAATCACTGTAGACCTTTTTGTCATTAAATGCTAAAACATAGAATACGTTGTTGGGTACGTTTTTTTCTTCATGTATCGTGTCTCTTCATGGCGTAGGCGATCTTACAATTTCACTTGCCCCTGCCTCTTGTCGCTCTTAATATTTTCCTTTTCTTATCTTCCCTAAACACAGATCCGCCGTCCATTTAGTCACGCCTATCAAATATGTCTCGCGCTGCTTCCCTCTGTCTCTCTTTCCTTCTATCCGTACAGTGAGATATTAGATTCTGCAGACCTTCTTTCCTCATTACGTGTTCCAGGAATCTCACCTGTCTCTTCCTGATGTTTTGTATAAGGTTTTTCCCCGTTTCCCTCCATCCTCAATACCTTGTCGTTGCTCACTTACTCAGTCCATTGTATCCTCAGCATCCTTCTTTAGAACCACATTTTTACTGTTTTGAGCCTCTCCGTAATCTTTGAAGAGAACACCTAACACTCGCTGCCTTACAAAAGGGCATATCAGAAGGATATCACGCAGCAGTTCATCACTATTTTCTTGTTTCCAACGAGATTTTCCTGTCTTTCAGTAATTTTGTTAACATTTGAAATGCCTCTTTGGCTATGCCAAAGCGTCTTCGAATATCTGTGCTGCACTTTCCATCTTCAGTCAGAACGCTTCCTAAGGATTTAAATTTCTTTACTTGTTTTATTTTACTTTCCCCGACCTGTAGTTGGCATTTGCGGTCTTCTTTTTGCTGATGACAATGCATTCAGTCTTCTTGAAGCTTATACTCAGTTCTTTCTTCTCGCTTTCTCTTCCTATCTTCTGTAAGAAACCTTGCATCGTCTTTTGCGTGTTTGCTATCAGCACTGTGTTATTCTGTGTATCTTGTATTGTTGAGATTGTGGCCGCCAATAATCAATCCTAGCAAGGATTCTATCTCTCTTAAAATTAATTCGCTTAACAGTTGAATTTATTTTCTAAGCACCGCTTAGATGCGACACATGGCTGAAAGTATAGGGGTACTTAGTGAGGATCGAACTTACTACCTAGTTATAATAAGATCTAGCTCGAAAAGCTTGCTAACCATTGCAGCCCGTCGAGGTGGCCCGCTTTACAGGCGAGTATCAAATCATTAACAGCAATATAATGACCAGAGATTTTGTGAAGGCATTTATATTGATTTCCTGTACCAGCATCCATCTGTAGAACATTGCTTCAAGACTCTTTTTTCATCTGTGAGGAGATTGTCCACCGTTTACTGACATTCGTTTTATAATCGTTTCTCTCCAAAGCATTAGTAAGCAGTGGGGATTACAGGGAGGGAAAGTGGGATGCAAGAGCATAGAGAGGGTTGTTGAGAGGACGAGAAATGAAAGGGATTCAAGAAGAGAGATAATGGTGATTGACGTTACATTAACTTTTTTTAATATTATAGTTATCAGGAAGCAAGTAATCGTTAGAGAGTTACACAGGAGAGAAGTGCGAGAAGAAAGTGTTCGTGTAGAAGAGGCGGTTCTATTTAGCTATTTCAACATATAGGAAGACTGGCGTTATGTAACATTTCAGCACGTTTTTTAAAACAGGTAGATATATAAAAGGCATTTGTTGTATTTTTATTCAATAAAATACTAAAGAACCTAACAGTAGAGCATACATTCATTCAGTACATTAAGCAATACGCTTTTTTAATCAAACCCAGTTAAGAGATAAATAGCTTTCAAAATATATTTTTTTTATTGATTTATAATCAATTGCTTGCGAAAAATTGAAAACGTTCTTGCGTGCGTACGCATGCGTGAGGTTACGTGCGTGACTTTTACCTTGAAAATATAAAAATATGCTGCTATTTTTTATTTAATGTTACGAATTATGACATGATATGACATTATATGGTGATTACAACTAGATACAAACAATTCTGACTAAGAACGTTTGGTGCTGTATGAAGATTTACAAGCTTACCTCTCGGTCCACTTTTTCAAATGTAGTCGATTTGATCATTATTCGATGCCTCAATCCTGCAATCGTATACCGAAGCTTAAACTATAAATGCAACAGGGTTATGTTTTTAGAAACGTAAAGAATAAATGTTTTAACTTGAAAGGTACGGATAATTACGGGTTTTTCGCGTTACTAACAACTGTTTTCTCTGCTTAATGCACACCTTAAAGCACATGCTTTAATTTCAATGATACGTCTCTCGCTCTCTCTCTCTCTCTCTCTCTCTCTCTCTCTCTCTCTCTTTCTCTCTGAGTGTGTGCCGTGACCCTGCTGAACGTGGGTGATCATGGTTCGGTACAGTTTCCTACATTTTCTTATTCCCAGAAATACTTTCCCATTCTTCTTTTCTTTTCTTCCTCAACAGCACTTCTTTGCTTTAATTGATTCATTGAATTTTTATGGGTTATTAACCCTTTATGGGTTATTTCAAGCCGAAACATATTTTGAATTGTAAAAATAATTCGTCTTTCTGCAAGTGAATAATGAATTATTAATTTGGTAGAAGTAAAACGGATATTTCCAGCTGAAAAACCTCATATTTAAACAATAGCTGGATGGAAAAGAGATAGATTCATACTAAGACTATTTACACGGATGTGAATGCAACAAATTCGACCGAAACTCGAACTCGACTATCCGATTTCTGAATTCGGGCTGCTATTACACCATCCACACATTTCATCTCTCGATGCATGCGCCTGTTTACGATCGGGGTTGCTACAGCACTATTTTATAGGGCACTGCTTTAGGTTTTCTTAACCCTTTGCAACCATACGCTTAGTTTGCATATAACTGGGAGGCAATCACAACCATAGTCAAAGCTTAAATGGGTTTAGATAATCAAGTAGTCTTACCTGAAAAGTCTCAAATTGGTAAATCAGAAAAGTTGAAAATAATTTTCGGCTCAAGTGTCGAGGGTGCTTCAGAAAATTTGCCACGTTATTGTCTTTAAAGTCTCTTTAAACTGATATCGTGTCTCAATTGGTAACGAGTGGGGTGGACACTAAAAATACCCATGGGACGTTCACAAGCTTATTGAATACTTGTAAACCAAATGCATAGTTTTTTGGTTTTTTCTTTTCTTTTTTCTTTTTCTTTTTCTTTTTCTTTTTCTTTTTTGCATTGCCTTTTGCTTTCCTCCATTTAACACATTTCCTCCTTGACCATTACGTGATCATTGTCCATATTTAACGACCGTTTCACTATACTTTTTCAGCCTTTTGCTTTCAGCTCAACTTTGAAGAGTATGATTACTTGCGAGTCGTCATGGAATTGAACATTTTCAAGTGGGTCGTAGTATTTATCTATTTTTTTCTCGTTGCTTTCTGATGCTGATGCAAATCAGGGTGCAGACAAGCAATGATACGGACAGACAAATGAGTAATATCCCTAGCTTTAGTGGGGACAACAAAAATGGGAGAGTTATCAATGCGAATTATGTCAAACAGAAATATCCAAAGGAAAGATACGAGGAATTAAAACAATCTACCTCTGTAAACTAAATAAAGGGTTAGGTTCGAAATTCCAACAAATATCACCTGCCGAAGGCAGGGGTGTACTACTGCCAAAACATCGTGTATGGGACAATAATGACGAGGACAACAGTTCGGACTATGTAAATATGTAGATATCTACAATACCTCAGAAATATAGATTGACGTTGACGGAAATATGCTGTATAGGTGTAACATTCTTATAGCAAATTCCCAAATCAATACAGAGTCAATGATTGATTAAAGTTAAAATTTATTAAAAACGCAATTAATTCGGATTCTGTCACAATAAATTGATGTCCATGATTATACAACATATCTCTTTTCTTTGCACAATTGCTGCTCTTGCTAAAGAAAAAATCGTAAAAGATAAAAAAGTTAAACACAGAAGGGATAAAAAGTTAAATGAGATCGGCTATGGTAAAGACTGAAATAGTCTGATATCTCTCTATATCTATAAGATGATTCAACCAAGCCTTTTAACCAGTGAGTCATTATGGCTCCGTGATTAAAAGCTTTGCTTGGATAAAAGCGTTGGTTGAATTAAGTGATATCACCCAGAGAGTTTTGAGTTCGATAGCTGGCTCACAATAGTGGTGAATAAAACCGTGGTGAGTTGGGTTATAAGAGAGATAACTGCTAGTGATATATCCGGAAGAGTTATATATACCCGATGACCAGCATAAAAGATTCGGTTTGAAATTCAAAACACCTGAAACAACTGTCAAATATGGCAATATGGCAATATGGCAATAAAAATGAGGGCAACAGTTACAACATTGAAAATAGATAGTCCGAACAACAATTTATTTGAAGTTTTGTTTTTTACCTCCTTTTTTCACTGTGCGGATTGTGTTTTCTTGCTCAATTAATATTTACCAACGTATTCTTCTGATAATGTGTTGGTTGAAAGGGATCTTTTAAGAAAGAAGGACGTTTTCCCACGTTTTTAAATGTGTGTGTATTTTCAAGTCATCAAATTTCAAATGCGAAAAAGTAAATTTATTCAATAAAATCACCATTGGCTTCAAGCACGGCCTGCAGACGACTTTGAAATCTCCTGCAATTCTTCAAGATGTGCTCCTTGTTTAAGTTGATGAATACTGTCATAATCATTGCCTTCAGTTAATTATTTCTTTTACAAAGTTTTTTTGGTTTATTTGTAAACAGCGCCCCACACATAATAATCAAGTAAGTTGCAGTTTGGGGGGAGTTAGTTGGCCAGATGTAAGGGGTGATGTGGTCGCAGAAATTGTCTGACAAATATGATTTGAGTTCTGTTGCCTGACATTAGGTGTTCCGGCAGACTCAGGGCAGCATATCTCTTCAAGTTACTTGATGTAGGCCTTTGAGAAAATGAATAAAGACATAACACCGCCATCATTAATGCTCACTGCAAATACCTTTGTAATCATCATTTGACTTTTTATGTATCTTCTGCACTGGTCTCAGTTTGACACCCATACACTCTAAAATGTTTGTATTGGAACTTCCAGCGTAAATGGCAAGATGTACAGGATGCCATTTCCAAGTTTCTGGCTGAGCGAATTGCGTGGTGGTGCTATTTTTCTCACAGACGGTGCCCAGCTGACCCCCTATACTGTGCAGTTCACAGATTCTAAAACTAAAAACGTGCATACGCTAGATTATAAATATAATATGGTGATACTTTCTCATCGCACCTTCTATAAGTTTCATGGATACAATTAACTGAACTGGACGATATATATATATATATATATATATATATATATATATATATATATATATATATATATACAAGAAGTCTTGAAACGAAATAGTTAGTGTCGTGATGTCATAACATACTTATGTTATAAATTTTCATGGAATATTATTTGGTCTACTCTGTAGTGAGCACTCGTTAAAGAATAGTGTTTTTTTTTCTTGGATATTTAGTCTATATCAAACCTACACTAGTGCATATATATATATATATATATATATATTATATTATATTATATTATATTATATTATATTATATTATATTTTTATCCCAAACGATAACAGGTATGTAAATCACAAAAACTCGATCCTAATTAATATTAATTTCATTAATATTAAAATTGATCAAGGTGGAAGTCTCCTTGATTTTATTTTATATATATATATATATATATATATATATATATATATATATATATATATATATATATACATATATTTATACTTATACGCACAGAGTGAAAGCAAAATCACTAACATTTACTAACTCTCGTTTATGAGACACTAATTTATATCACTTCACATGCTTCATAGCTTACCTTGACTTCCAGTTAGCAAGAAATATATTTGTGAGCATTCTTAAATCTAAACACTTTTTTTAAAATAACAGTTTTATTTTAAATTTGGTTTATAAATACTTGTTGCAAAATCTTTGACATTGCATTATTAAAGTCCACGAGTGAACGAAACGCATCGGCAAAGTGTTCCTTTTGTTTTCTCTCTCTCTCTTTCTCTTTTACTCTCTCTCTCATATATATATATATATATATATATATATATATATATATATAGTGAGATAAATAGATATAGAGTATCGAATTAAAGGGAAAACTCCTCAGTGATACATTTCAGCCCCTAGAGAAATAACAGATTGTTCTTTTTTTGTTTATGGATTATATATATATATATATATATATATATAATTAATATGAGTTAGAGGGTTTCACTTAGCTGATTGATGGTATCTTTAGTATCCCGACTTCAGAGTTTCGTAGGGATGACAGCCTATTAATTATAAGAAATCATTATCTTTCCTCTTCAAACAATTTTACCAATCAATCTTCTTTTGTCGCTAAGCAAGCGAAGAAAAAGTCAATGGCGTGAAAATTGATAATTAAAACGGCTGCGTCTTGAGAAATATTAATGTCTTATCTTTGATATGAAGCACATAATTACAAAGTTTGCTTGCTTTTCTATCACTATTCTACTGACTGTCAGCAGTGTTGGCTTTACAGTCTTTCAAATCGTTACTATATATATATATATATATATAAAAACACATCACTCAATAAATCCCGGGCCTAACAAATAAAATTAAGCAGCAACATTTAGGCAAAATTCTACTTTATTCAACAACATAGTCTCCTTCTAGGGTGATACACTAATTCCAACACTTATCTAACAATTAAATGCCTTTTTTGTAGAACGATTTGTCTTTGAATTCAAAATACGTCTGTTTCCGATATCACTTCCTCATTGAAGCCAAATCTCTTTTCCTGGGGCATTCTTTTTGAGCATTCATGTTTTTTCCAAAAAATATAACCTATATTTTCAAACTTAAAATGAATCTCCATTCTGATTAGTTAAATTGAGCACACAGATACTTTTTCTGCCGTCCCACATCCATAAATAAAAAAAGTATTGTTTCGCATATACGAATGAAAATCATTTTCGCAAACATAAACTAACATAACTGATGACGAGATAAAATCTGGAAACATAGAAATTTCTGTGTCGCAAAATAAACAATATTAATTTTTAATAAAAAATCAAATTTAATCATATTAGGCTCTACAATATTCTTTGTATTGAGCACTTTTGTAAAAATAAGGAAATACCGGAGAAAGACAGAGAGAAACAAATAATCGTTACTAATGGATCATGAAGTTTATTAACTTCCAAATGTTCAGCAACACTTCACTGACACTTTCCATTTAACAAGATATTTCTCTTATTACCCCTTTAAGTGGTCAATTTTCCATGAAAAGTTAAAAGAAAAAATTATTTTTTTCAGGACTTGATCCAATGTCAATACATTTTAGACGATAGGTGTTTATATGAATATTGTAATGATTCTTTCTTTGATTTTGCTGCTGTTTCCAACAAACATCTTACTAAAATCCTGATTTGGTTTTTGTTTTGTTTTTTTCCCACAGGTGAAGTTGGCAAGGAAATGTACATCGTCAACCGAGGTCGGCTTCAAGTGGTGGCGGATAACGGCAAGACTGTATTGGCCACTCTGAAACCGGGCAGTTATTTTGGCGAAATCAGCATCCTCAATATGGGGACAGCAGGGAACCGACGTACGGCATCTGTTAGATCGGTTGGTTATTCCGACCTATTTTGCTTGTCAAAGCAAGATCTTTGGGATGTTCTCAAAGAATACCCTGCCGCCAGAGTCAAACTGGAATCCATAGCAGTCAAAAGACTAGAGAAATACAAAAAAGCACCTTTAGAAAAAGGTAAGTTTGGTATTTGAAATTTTTCTTCTATGTACATGTTCCGTTCAGAATGTAGGCGATCATCGCCTTCCAAATTACCCTATTCTTTGTAGCTCTTACCTCTTATTTTCTTGTTATTTGTCCTAAACCTTCCTCTCCCATCTATTTGCTTAAGCCCGTCAAGTATGTTACACGTTGCTTTTCCCTGTTTTTCATTCCCTCCATCTGATCTATGAGTATCGGATTCCCCAAGACCTCCTTCCTCATTGCATATCCCAGAAAATTCAGCTGTCTCTTCATGATGATTTTTAATCAGCCGAAATATCAATCGAGTGTGCATTGGTGCTTTGACTCTTTTTGATATTATTGACAGCAAATATAGCTTTTATGAAGCACTTTTAAGTTGCAAATTATATGTATATTTGTTTAGAGATGTGGAACAAATTGTGTGTACCTGTGTACTATACCTTGAAACATCCTGATGTTTGCTAATTTTTGTTTTCGTCAAATTTGACTCTGTTCATTTAGGGCATACGGCTACATCACGTTGAAAAACCTGTTCCTGTCCGATCACAGAAGTTTAGCAACGTCTAGGCTAGTTAGGTGTGGGAATATCCATTACACCCTCTACACATCCAAGGAGTTACTGCACCTGTTATTCAGAAACTGTCACCCATCGTCGAGTTATTCAACGTTGTTTAACCTCAGTGATTGTACGGGAACTGGTGTTAAATGAATGACAGGAGATGGAGAAAGAAAGAAGGCAAAAGTTTAAAAACTAAAAAAAAAAAGAGCAAGATAAACCGTTTTTGGAAAAGACCTCATATAATCAATAATATTAATAATGATAATGAATATAAAGTTTGATAATGACAGTTACTATCTAATATTTAATCTCCTATATGCTAATAAATGCTAGACAATATCTTTGAAGCTGAAAAATGAACGTATAAATTAAGATAGTAATGGTAATAATAATATTAGACGTTTCCCTCCAAGGAATTATTCGACTTCCTTTGACTGTACAGCCAGTACTATTTTCGGTTGAAGTTTTTAAAATCTTTTTCTTAAAACAATTATTCAGGAAAACAAGTCTCTCAAGCCCAGCAGCTGTTACCGCTCTTTCCAGTACATATGTGGGTTCCCTTTCTAACTTTTATGCTATGTAGAATGTCAACATCTTAATTATTTCATTATTTTCCTTTTGAGTCACATATTTTAGCTGTTGTTGCTGCGTTTGAAATTTCTGAAGTGATGTGGTTTTTGTTAATTGGTACATGTATTTGTTTGTGATTCTGTAGCATCCATTCAGAAGGTTCGGAGAGGGTGTGGTCTTCACCAAAACTCATAGGTTTCACTCGTTCAAAGTTATTTTTAACCATTGATCTTAGAAAGAGTTTGCATACAGTTGTCAGTGTAGATATTTGGTGTCAAGTACGTCTTCAAGTCTCGATCTGACGAGATTATTTAAGAACAAGGCTCGAGTTTTCAGGTTAATATTTTGTTTTTTGTCGCAACTTGCCGTATTTGGCAAAACTGCCTCTGACACAGACTTTTATGTTCAATGTTCTTGTCTTCTATACTAAATTTGGTATAACTGATCCATACAACTGGGTATTTAAAGTGTTTAATATTTGATAAAGAAGGCATCTTTACAAGAACAAGGAAACCTACAGTGAAAAACATAGAGCTGATATTACTAGAACCCTATGAAGAAAGAGGGTTTGAAAAATTAAACACTCATAGGATGAACTGAAGGCGAGAGGGGAAAGAGAAAACAGTTTAACGAGTTTTTGTGAATGAATCGCAGAACAACGCAAATTATAGAAGGTAAAGATAAAAAAAAAGACTGGCAACGTTCTGAAAGAACATGGTATATAAAAGCTGACTGTGACGTGACCATACTACCTTCGACCAGAACTAGAAGCCGATACGCCTCTTCCGTTTTTTCGCAGCATAACCATTACGCTATCATAAAGAACATTATAAAGAACTCCATATTTATACTAGCAGTCTTTTGCCTGGTCTAGAAATAATTATTTTAATGTTAATACTATTTCGTCACTTGACTGTAAATCCATATTTTGCAAAGAGGTATGCTTTAATGTTACGGATAATTGCCAGACTTCCACGGGTATTTAATGGGTGGGAGGCGAATTCAAATGTGAACTGGAATCGCATCCTGTCCCATGTAGCTTTTGTCTGCGTAAATATTAATTTGTGTATTGATCTTGAAATTTTCTCTATTTTCACTAACGTTCCATCATAGAAATATATCTTAGCATAAAATGGAGCTAAATCAACAGAATTAAACCGCAGTAAAACGTATATATTGACCACTTAGTGTAACTTCTATACTTCTGGGTATATTAGGAAATTTTCGTTAAGCCAATTATCGTTTGGTTATGCTGTTAGCAAAACGGTTAGAGATGCAAAAAGCTGAAGCGAAGAACCACGTTCAAATTGAGGCTTAGGTCACTTCTGCATAGAAGCCGTTTAAAAGAACAGGAGTCCATATCTTTTTTTTTAAATTAATCATTTCATCCCAAGCAAGGCGAGGCCGTCACTATTGGGCAGAGGGTTACAGTGAGAAAGAAGACTGAGGACAGGGGGTATTGAAGAAAGTAAAATGATGAATGGGATTCAAGAAAATAAAAGATTAGAATTGACATTGCATTTAAGCTTTTGAAGATTGTACCTATCAGAGGAGCAGTTAAATGGAAGAAAGTTCCAGAGGCGGGAAGGAAGAGAAACGGAACTGTTCGAGTAGAAAAGAGAATCGTGGAGTAGACTGGGCCCTCTAGCTTTGTAGAGGAAAAGTCCTATTCTCGAAAGTCATAACAATTATCAGATAGTAAAAGAAAGTAATTTACGAACAGATATGCTCTCCTACGTCCTGCATGGATATGAAACATTGTCTTTTATCTTTTTTTCATTTTGGCTTCATTAATAACCTCTCATTTAAGCAGAGGTAACTGGCAAAAGCAGACAAAAAAGGTATCAAGCCAGTCTGCTATCGTCTCTTTGGCAGTCTATTGTATAAGCGATACCATTCTGAGCCATCGCAAATTAACATGGTGTTTCAAAAGAAATGATAGACTCAGAATTATAGCAGGGTTGGTGTTCGGGTGGTTCTAGAAACTGACAAAAATCTATTAATTTTGTTTATTTTATTTTTTTAATTTTTATCATAACATGTCTTTTTCTTTCGTTTATATAATTTTCACTACTTCTGTCATTTTCCTTTCTTTATGCTTTCCTCCTTGGGACCTCTCTCTCTCTCTCTCCCTCACTCTCTCTTTCTTTATATATATATATATATATATATATATATATAACAATTAAATAGCTATAAATTCAGAATTTATTTCAGCGATGAAAAGATTTTACAATTGCCTTGTTCAGACCGTTGATGAATAAATAAAAGGTTAATTTCACTCAGAATATTTAAAAAACAAAGTGGTTCATAACAGAGAAATTTCTAAACCGGAAATAAATTGGGAGTAGATACATTAAATCGCACATATAACACAATAACACAATATATAATAAGGAATTAAATCACACATATACAAAACAATTAACAAGAAATTTTACACAAGCAACAAGGAGGAAGGGATAGAGATACACAAAACAACACTCAGACAGTATTAGTCACACAAACATTATTTAGGAAGAAATATATACATAAACAAAAAAGGAAACCAAATACACACACAGATTTAAACAAGTGAAAAACACAAAAAGGGGGAGAGAAGAAAAATAGTATAGAGAAAGGGAAAGAGGACAGCAACCTATATAGTCACAAATTTTAACTAACACAAATATATTTTTAAAAAAAAGAAAATATTTTTAAAATTTTTCCAAAATTTCTTTTTTAAAAGTTATGTTAAAAATTATTTTTCCTATTCAGAGTGTAGACAGATTAAAGTAAAAGTTAAATTCACTTAAACTATTCTAAAGACATAAGTATAAATATGTATATGTATGCGCACAGGTACACATCAATATATAAATATTTATCAGGTGTTAATAGAACAGTGCTCAATGCAATATAAGAGCAAAAAAGTATGTTATCAATAGATATACATATTATCCTACGTTTTAAGTATGATTCGAAGTTTCATGTATTATGCAATCGTCAGGTGCATATTATGCATTTCTTGAGTGTCTTTACGTCAACTTGGGCATGTTATTCTCTAATGATCCTCTACCAACAGATTTCAGAACTTCATAACGTGGTGTTATCTGTGCATGCGCTTGTAAAATAAGATGTCTAGCCATGTTTGTAGAGGCTCCACATTTCAAACAAAAAATCTATTTGAAAAGACAAATAGAAACACATTAAATTCCAATACATTAAAATTCAAACACAAAACATTTGAGAATTATTTTAAAATAGGGAGTTACTTTTCAATCACCCTGTATAATATAATATATATATATATATATATATATATATATATATATATATATATATATATATCCAAGTGAATAAGGAACGAAGGAAATATTAATAACGTTCAAAACATTAATTTAAAGCAGTGCTCAATTTAAAATAGAGCTATGAATATTTATTATAAATTATAGTTTAGAGCATGTACAAATTATAATCTACAACAAAGTGTATATTTTTATTTCGACATTGAAAGGAAAATGTCCTATCAGGCACTACTTAATGAGACATTGTCCTTTCAATATCAAAACAATATATATATATGTGTGTGTGTGTGTGTGTGTGTGTGTGTGTGTGTCAAAGAGTGAATGCGTGAGTGAGTATTTTGATATCCAAAATCTCGGTCGCTACCCTTAATATATAAAAGAATACGCAGGAAACTACTTCGATGGAAATGGTACAAGAAAGGTGTTTGGACAAATAAAATGTTATTGGATTGGCAACTAAATTCTCAGCATTTTTTTAAATTAATCTTTTTAAAAGGTTTAATAAAAATAATAATTAATGTATCAATAATATATCCGCCCTTGTTTTCGACTTCTTTCCAACGTTCAACAAGGTGTTTAATACCTCTTTAGTGGAAATCACCCTATTTCGACTCGAAAAATTGATATAACCAAACTTTCAATTCTACATCATTTCTGAACGAAACTCCGCACATAGCATTTCAAAGAGATCGAGGTAGAAATATGTTAGTGCTAAATCAGAAGATTATTAATAACGAGCAGTTCTTCCAGCAATAGCACCCTCTCCATACATTGAACAAATGTCACGGGTATGTTTTGCGTATTTAGAACCTTGATTAAAAGCAAAAAGAATAAAGTGTCGAATTATCATTTTTCTTAACTTGACATTCCATTTTAATGATCCAGAAATAAATAAAATTTAACTAAGATTAACTCCAAAAAAACATAGATTCTAAAATAATTCAAAAATAGATTTTTCGAGAAAAATAGATTTTAGAATTTAAAAAACGGCGGGAACTTAGTTGCCAACCTAATGTATTTAACTTTAATACATTAAATAAATTCTATTACTTAAGCTCTATTTCGCGTGTTCTTTCTGCTGCTCGACGTCACTTTCAACACGATCAGAAGATAATTGCAAATAGTCGCACTAAGAAAGACTTTCACAGGTTGTTATTAATTTAAATATTTCAGATTCTGTAAACAAGGCGGGATTTTGAAGAGAAAATTCAACACTCGTATTTTCGGCCCCTGTGGGCAACTAAATGTCCCTCGAAAATCTTTTTTTTCTCAAGTCGATAATTTATTAAACATGAAAATTATTTTTTCATATTTCGCGTAAGTATATGAACATAGAAGGTTTTAACATCGTATATGAAATAAATAGATTTTTTATTGCAGATACTTTGAAATAGATTAATTTATTAAGCAACATGCCAGATGCTACTTGGAAAATATATTGAGAAGTTTTCTTTAGAAATAGTTCTGGCATCCTACCGGTTTGCGCGAACAGATTCTTCAATTTATAAAAGCTTAGCAAACTAGTTGTTGGTTTATACAAAAATAATCTTACATATGCCCCCGACACCTGGCCCCCTCCTCTTCTGAAATTAAAAATGTTTCAAATCTTCTAGTCATAAATTTGATAGGTCTTCTATTAGATCTTTGGGATTGAAACGATTCTGTTCGAATGTGACTAAGAAACCATAAAACAGCTGATGACTCTAGAGTAGAAAAGCATCATACATTCGAAGAGGAAGATGATAAGAACAAAAGTTCGGTTTAGATATATCTTAATGAAAATGTTTTCTATTAAATTATCAAAATTGTCGAATTCTTTTTCATATTGTAAAATAATTTCTTTCCATTCTCGAATTAAAAAGAAAATAAGCAGGATAGCTTCTTAAAGAAAAACTGCCTTTATAGAAGCGGTTCCTGGAAATTTAGGATGTCAACACTATGTAGACGAACATCTCTGTTGCTTTGATATGCTTCTTCATCTGTGCAGTAAACTGTCCAGAATTCACAATCTTTCTACCCTTCAGTTACATCGTGCAATACACACGTATGTTTGAGTATTTATTTATTTTAGCTTAGTAACCAAACTAGTGACATTCCAACATGGCCGAGCACAAGGAAGTGCATATATACATATTTATATCGGGTGAGATTTTTTTTTTAATCGTATCACCCAGAGCAAGGCGGAAACGCCACTGATGTGCAGGGGGCTACGTAAGAGTGAAAAGATTGGAAAAGAGAAAGCCGGGAAACACATCCTAAACAGGGAACATGGGATGAGCCTCTTCACCTGTTCAATAGACGTGGGTGCAGTGTGAACCGGGCGATACTTCAGTCTATCTACTCCAATTGAAAAAAATAAAATAAAATAAATAAATAAAGGAGTGAAAAGATTGGAAAAGAGAAATCCGGAAACCACATCCTAAACAGGGAACAAGGGATGAGCCTCTTCACCTGTTCAATAGACGTGGGTGGAGTGTGAACCGGGCGATAGATTAGTCTATATACTCCAATTGAAAAAAAAAAATAAATAAATAAAGGAGTGAAAAGATTGGAAAAGAGAAAGCCGGAAACCACATCCTAAACAGGGAACAAGAGATGAGCCTCTACACCTGTTCAATAGACGTGGGTGGAGTGTGAACCGGGCGATAGTTCAGTCTATCTACTCCAATTGAAAAAAATTCACAAAAAAGAAAAGTGGAAAGATTGGAAAAGAGAAAGCCGGAAACCACATCCTAAACAGGGAACAAGGGATGAGCCTCTTCACCTGTTCAATAGATGTGGGTGGAGTGTGAACCGGGCGATAGTTTGATCTATCTACTCCAATTAAAAAAGTTACAGGTGGTGAGTTAACTAAGTTTTAACTTAGTTAAAGTCCAATCAAAGAAATTTCTTAAAAATAAATAAATACAAAATCATTAATTTTACTAAAATTTCAAATAAATCTAACCAACCTGACCGAACATGCTTCATTGCCAGTTGACAAAAAAGAACAATGGTTATTTTATCTAGTGGCCAGAAGAATGGGTTTGGGAGGTAGGTTAAAAATTCAACTAGCTAGCCGGAAGTGACTTGGCTAAAAAGAATACACGGAACAAGGAATTTAACAGAGGATTTAAAGCCATGATTTTCAAACTAACATGTTTCACTTTTATTAAAAGAACATTCGCCAATCACGATTAACGAATGTTCTCTTGAGGAGGCTCTCTGCCTTGAGTGCCCTACTGGGGCGTAAATTCTGCCAATACCTCAGGTGGAACTCGTACATATGATCCATGGCTAAAGACACTCGGAAAATTGGCAGGTCTCGGTACCGCTACATTATGTACCAGACCCCCAAAAGCAACGCCAGGGCTAAAATGAAGCACTAGTTTCATATATCGGCAGGGGCTTCCAAATTGTTACTTTTCAGTTTTAACAAAATCCAAAACAGTTTCCAGATCATTTTCACCCTTTTCTCTCCCGGCTGTATTGCTATTTTGATGGACAAACTAATATTTTTAGTTTCACTAAACTTCACGGCAAAGACCCTCCTTATTACGCACGCACTTTGAAGTGAACCACCCTCATACCTTATCTATTTTAATGGCGAGATATAAGCTTCACTCTTTTGACGAAACAATGCTTTGTAGAACCGAATCTCAGGAGGTTACTTCCTACAATCTTAAAATGTTCGTGTCTAGGGTTAATCGTTATTCTCCCTACATATCCACATAAACAGTGCCTCTTACCTCGAGTGGCTCCCGGGCGTTCTACAGGGTGAACATTGATGCTAAAAAGTAGTTCAGTTGTAAGGAAACTGATTGTGCCGGGTCAGTTTTCGAATATATACCTTGAAAATTAGTGTTATAAATTTTTCCTAGACTCGAACACTGGCACTGGTGCAAAATGCGAAAAAATTCCACCAACGTGATAAATCCTTACGTCCGCCTGCATGCGTGCAAAAATCGAAGGAACCAAAGATTTTCTAAGAGATAATATTTAACAAGCGCTTTTTGGTTAAAGGTTTAGAACTGATGATTAAGTAATTGCTTTAATGAACTCTTTTAGATAACAGATCGCATGTTGTTAACTGCAGACTTTTTCAGGGGATCTAAACTAAATCACCAAAAACATATTCGTGTCGGGGCTCTCTAACAAGAATTAATCAATAGGTTCCTGTTAGTGAAATGAAAATTGCCTTTTATCGTGCATTTATTCATCGCGCGGAAATTCTTAAGTGTTTTAAATAAGAAACTTGAACAAAAACTAACAAACAAACTTATTCTCTCCAACAAGTCGTTTGGATGGTAATGTATTTATGCCACAGAATATTTGAAAATACATATGCGTGCTGGCCATAATTTTCCCAAAGTATTTGCAAGGAAATGCATATATACATATTTATATATGGTAAGATAAAGAACAAACAGGAAATGATTTTCAGTTTAACATTTTTCACTTTTATTAAAGCTCCGTCAGAAAATAAGATATGAAGAAAAATTCTGGTACTTTTACTTTTGTGTTTTTTGACTTTCATTGGTCAATCAAGTATCACGTGCTTTCGACTTTTTCAATCCAACGTTATTTTTATCTTTGGCGATTCCAAATACAAGGAGAAATGATGCGCCCATCGAATGAATGAAAAAATTAGCGGGTTCCAAGTCTACCTTAAAAATCGTAAACGTTTCCTATTTTTATTTTATCGTGTCGACATTTGATATTTGATCTCAACTTTATATATATATATATATATATATATATATATATATATATATATATATATTTTCTTTTTTCTTATATATATATATATATATATATATATATATATATATATATATTCTTTTCCAATCTTTCGCATAATAATTGCATTTACTCATACAAACGTCGGAATATGCAACAAAAAAAGCAACTCCGGATTTCTTGCCTAAATTATTTCAAGTTTGTCAACGTGTTTTGGATAGAAATCATTCACGTTATAGAGCAGTAATTACTATGTTCAAAAGTATCCGTGTTTTAACTTGAATTTAAAGAAAAAAGCCTGATGATGATTATGATGATGATGATCATCATCATGATTATTATTATTATGATGATGATAATATGATATTCTTATTCCAGTTTTAAAACTTTCGAAATTTCAAAAATAGATCGAAAGCAGACTAAATTATTTCAGCAATCTAGCAATTTTTGGGAGTTTATGCAACGAAAGAAACATTTATTTTAATATAATTATATTCTTGTTTCTTTATAATTATATTTCTTCCGTTGAAATTGGCACATTTCATTTTTTTAATGTGCTACGTATTTCGTTCAATTTTCATTCTGTTTTTCATATTTTAAATATTTTTTTTCTAATTTATGAAAATATATTGAAGATTCCAAAACATGGTAAACTTAACAACATCAATTATATCAGAGTGGTATGCAGCGTCGTATATTATTATCCTTATTGCTGTTGTTGTTGACGGCGACGCGAAAACATACTTCAGTTTTTTACCAAGTGAATTTATAGGATTTCTAAGCGTTTATAACTTTTTTACAGTTTCATTTTCATATTCAGGAAACATAATTTCATATAATTTATACCAGCGGTCTCCAGCGTAGTCGATATCGACTCCTGGTGATTGCTGGCAATATTCAAGGGATCAATATATGACTGGTGGTTAGAAGGTGGCCAATAAATGCAACCGAACTTTCGTGGTGGAAAGATGACATTCGTATAAGAATTAAAAGTGCATAAAATACAATTTACTAATGCATATATTGCTAACCATCCAGCCTAGCTAATACACACACAGATGCAGCAGTGACAATTTTTCACTAACGGTAGCATTGCGATAAATCAGCTCGGCGCTCGATACGTAGTACGTGCTTGCTGGCCAGAGCTACCATTAAATGGCCATTGGCACCAAATAATCAGGAGACTGCTAGTGTATAGTCAACGTCTGTAGTTATCAGAATGGTTTTAAGGAACTGATAGTTGTGCATTTACTATTTAAATTTGCCCATTTCTAGCACGCATAATGGCGGTCATCAATGTTAAGAAGTGCTGACAATATTCACAAAAGTATTTGAAATTTGGATTCGTACATTCATTTACTAATGAAGCGATTCCTATGTGCCCATTACGTGAAAATACTTTCAGTAATGTTGTCATGAATCCCTCGAAGATGAAAGACCACCTAGAAATTCATTCTGATAAAAACAAATATCTTGATTTATTTTAGATGCTGAAACAAACACTTAGAAATCAACCCAATTTAAAGATTTTTTAAAGCATCCGCCAGTGCTAATAACGAAAGAGATTTGAAGGTGCCTTTGAAGGAAGCTTGTATACCATTGGTGTAGAAATCATAATGCCAACAATTAAAGATGTTACTGAAAATATTATAAACAGAGACTCTCAACCTGTCTCAAAATGCATGCCATTAAGTGTTAGTACATTGCAACAATGAGATGGCCAGTTCTCTGGGAACCTTGCAATCAACGCAGGCGACATCCAGGTGTTGCTTTTCGGATCAACCCTTTTCTTACTTTCCATAAATCATCTTCTTAAGCTTATACTTTGATCATTTTGAATATCTGTGGTGATGATACAACGGTATATGAGGGCACCTCCAAAACTGTAGATATCAAGTGATTGGTAGCTGACCTCTCCTCCGATCTATCTTTAAAATGTCAGCAGGTGGTGGGGATATAGCTGGTTACATTTAATAGCTCGAAAACTATTTATATTTCATCGTCGCCGATCAAACCCAGAATTTCGCCAATCACCAATCGTATCTTGAGTGATTATTGGGTCTTAAACTAGACCCACACCTAAATTGAAATTAGTAAATACGATTCGTCGCTAAATATGCTGGAAAAAACATAGGTTTTCAGTACCGTTCCAGTAAGGATCTGACCTTTCCTGCCATTCTCTGCCTTTACAGGAGCCAGATCAGACTGAAAACGGCAAAAGCTTTAAGTTTTTACTTTCCAGTCCCGATAAAGTTCAAAAGCGACAAATTATTTCCTACCCTGCAAAATCTGTCTTCCAAGCCTTTCGCTGTAGCATTGCTATTCCCATAGAAAGTGTTCAGAGCAATTAAATTCCCTAGTTCGACCAGTTCTTACCTTCAGAGCCAGGGTCCGCTTTGTTACGCACATTGTAGAGAACCACCTTGATTCCTTCCGTTTTCCATTGGTGAGAAGTAAGTTCTACTCAAGCAGTTTATTCTCGGGAACAGCTGTTCTGTGAAGCCAACTCCCACGAGGATGTTCTGCTGATCATTATAATCATAACCTGTTAAAGTCAAGGACTTACCATTATTTTTCTCCACATTCGTATAAACTGTCTCTTACTCTGTAACAGACGACCGTGTACCTTGTACAGGATGAAACCTATTGTAAAAAAAAAATTTGGTGTATCACATTTAAAAACTGCATTTACAAGTTAGCTGCAGTTTTGTATTAATTTATCTACTAAAAAAACAATTTCGAATCTTCATTTTTTTTAATGAAAAATTTACGATATATTTTGATATTTTGCTTTCACTTCCTGAAGACCTCACTGAAAATTCCTATTTGACAGATGTGACAGAATCCCGCATATATATATATGTTTGTGTGTATGTGTGTGTGTGTGTGTGTGTGTGTGTGTGTGTGTGTGTGTGTGTGTGTGTGTGTGAAAATATGATTCGTGGTACAAAACTTTGTTACCGCTATAAATAGACAAAAATAATTTTTATTACCATCTATGATGATAAGAGTTAAAAAATAAAACTGAAAAACGAGCTAGCTAACCGTTTTCGCACCTCGTTCAACAAAGCTAACTCGAGGTGAATAAATAATTGTTTAAGAAACAGAACAAGATATAACGTTGAGAGAAAAAATTCTAAATGGAAATGAGATGGAGGCCAAATATATGTTCCTTCTGTTTACACAGAGGAGGTTTAATGATTGAATATAAATGGCCTCCAACACTTGAGTGGGACCTACTTAAGATGGAGAACGCATTCACACTAAAGTTAGTAGCACAATTATGTTTATTTAAAAAGTGCTCTGCAATAGCAGACGTGTAAGTATTGGTCAGCCTATCTGATGAAGGATAGTCCAAATTACGAATTTTTTTAGGTACATGTTGTTTTATTTTGGCATATAATCTTTGGGTAGTTCTCCCTATGTAGTGCAATCCACAACTATATTTAAACGTATAACTTAAAGAACTATTATGATACAGAGCATAAATATATGTTAATTATTATTATTATTATTGTTGTTGTTTTTGTTGTTGTTGTTGTTGTTGTTGTTGTTGTTGTTGTTGGATACTGCAACTTGATAGCTATAAAGTTTCCGTGTTAAAAAAATCAGGCATAAAATGAGTTTAATTTATTTTGTAATATATAGATCAGAAGATTTTTAAAATAGATAAATAGTATTGAAGAAATAAAAACAAGGTTATCCAATGAGAAGAAGTTGATTGGGAGGCAATAAGATTTCAAAGAACGGTGTATGTATGATTCTCTAGCTAGACGGTAGTGTTGCAAATATTTGAACGTGGAAATCTAGACATGTCAAATTTTAAACCGAAAGAAGACAAAATGATAAACCAGAAAAAATAAAAAATAAATAAATAAAAGGAAAAAAAAGCAAAAAAGAAGAGGCAAAATTAATTCAAACACTGGAAAAGATAAAAGAAAAATCAATGAAAAAATCAAAACTAACAGACAGATAAAAATAATGAACTGAGATATTAAAATACTAAAACAAATACTTAAGGTGATTTGTTCATAAGTACAAATAAAATAATAATATTAATATAAAATTTAATATAAATTTAATATAACAGTTTCAGAATCGACTGAACTCTATTGCTAGAAATAAAAACACTTCTGACAAAATCTTTTTAATTTCTGACAAAACAGATAACTACTATAAAACTACACCACATTACTACAACTCTCTATTTACTGAAAACCTAACCAAGATTTATAAAAGAAGTTAATATTTGCACTAATTACTACTAAAATTATAACGTTAAGTTAAAAATTAGCAACAGAGTAAGCAAACGCAAACCTATTTAATCTTACATCACTATCAAGGATCACAAACCGAACTTTGATAGAAACTGCACAATTAGAATAATTAACCCTACGAAACCGGAAATTAGTAGAATTAGTAAACAAATTCTAGAGAGTCAACCAAGAAATCAAAAATTATGTTAGATTAATCCAATGGAGGACTATCACCTAAATTGGAGCAAATAAATTAACAACAAACCTAAATGCTCATTTATCCAATTCGACATACCCCTCCAGCTCGAAGGATTTTTTTTACAATTACCTTGGACTTTGCTTCGGAATTTTCGGACATCACTAGTGTAGAAAAAATATAATTTTAAAAGCAAAACAATCTGTCCTCATCTTTAATAACGAACAATGGATAAAATCGAATTCCGAGGACTCCTTTGACACTGCCATGGCAGTACTGTATTCTGCAGAATCATCAGACCTGGTAGGGTTTTTTATTTTGTACACTCTAACACAATTCATCCTGATGTCGATATAAAAGTTATTAAATTGTATGGAGACGATAGTCTCATGATTATTCATAACTCTACAAACTCAGAAGTAGATAGTATGCATTTATGAAGAACTTTAATCCGGAAGTAATAAATACCAACCTGAAAAAGTTGACTTTCAAGATGTTACACTTGACTTAGTTAATAGTACTTACTCACCATATGTAAAACATAATGCTAATCATATCTACATACATCCTAAATCAAATCATCCACCATCCATTATTGAACATATACCACATTCAGTTGAACACAGAATTAACAATAATTCCTCCACTGAAAACATTTTCTCTCGGCATAGCCATTACTATAATACACACCTCAAAACAGCGGTTATAATTGCAAGAATATTAAATATCATAAACAAATTAGTCTTAATACCAAACATAATCGAAATAGGAAAAAACTTTGGTACACACCACCATTTAATAAAATAGTTAATACCAAGTTAAATAATAAATTCGTTTATCTAATTCAAAAACATTTTCTAACACTGCACTTAGCAAATTTTGTAATAAAAATACACTGAAACTCAGTTATAGTTGCACCGATAATCTCGATATAATAATAAAGAAAACACAATAATAAGATTTTAAAACAACATTATAATATTAATTATAATCAACGTACCACAAATAATGATAATGACACAAATTCCTACAATTGTCATAACCCTAACTCATGCCCTATGCAAAATAAATGACTTTCAAATTCTATTGTATACCAATCTACTATCACTACCAATGAACATCTTAATGTAAAAAAGATATTATATCATATATAGTAATCAGAATAATTTTAAGTCTCGATTTTACCAGCATAACTTATTTTTCAATCATAAAGCAATATAGAAATTCTACTTCTCTCAAAATACTACTGGCAATTGAAAGATGTAAATAAAATTCCTACAGTTAAATAGGAAAAATTAACTAAAGCTACAACATGTAAATTTGGCTTTGCTTACAAGAAAAATACGTACAATAAAATCCCCAAAAATGGATTTATTGAACCAACTTAATAGAATAACTAATTTCTGTTATCAAAATCTTTCATAACCTTAAATATATCTGAAATTATCTCAATTTTTTATATATTTTTACTCATTTTATTACTTAAATAATTTTAACATTTTAATCTGGAAATTTTTTAATTACTATTATTATTTTATTTTTTATTTCTACTTATGAAATAATTCACTTATAAATTTAAAAAGATTTAGCTTATTGATTTAGCTTATTCGAAATTCGCAGCACCTGAAGAAGACCGAGACGTACAATAACCGAAACGTCGTCCACATGGCACCAAAGATGAAGACAATAGTCTGAATAATATAAATAGAGTAAATACTATTTCATCTCAGAATTATAGACAAGTACTTCAATATTTATATTTAGTCTTTTCCAATCCCTTATCTACTCTCTGTCTCTTCTTTCTTTTTTCATTCATGACGTGTTTTCTGCTATTCTTCACGCACTTTTCATATTTTCCCACAATTCTGCTTTCTTGGAGGTTGATTGTTTTCTTCCGGTTTTCATTTTTCTTCTTCTTCCATAGAAGACATTGTTTCAGAGAAACTCATTTCGTTCAAACACGAATTCCTATGAGATAGTAAACCGCTTCCTTTCCCACTCTATATCTCCCTGTCTTCGTCTCAATGTTTTTCTTTCACATGCTTGTAAATTGTTTTTTTTTTTCGCTGTAGGGACTAAACATGTCTTGTATATTCTGATTTCAGTGTATTATAAACTCTCCAAAGACATCAATCAAAAACTAGATATTCCAGATAAATATCGAAAGCAAGATTTTGTTTCTTCAATGTTCTCCTTTAAAACTAGTCTTCAGTAACTTCATTCTCTTTATTTTTTTTGCTTCATTTCTCTAGTTTGTAGATTTTTCTTCTCTTTTGATTATTTCATTCGTCTTAGGTCAGACTATGTTTGCTACTGGTACCACGTACCACAGTAATACTTGCCACGAGTCAGTTTGTCGGCGACTAAACTAGCAACCCCGTTGGATGCAAGCTCGGTGAGGACGATGATGTAGGCACCATGTAGGACAAAAAAAAGACCTGTCAAAGAGCGGAAGAAGTCCTATAAGCCAACGGCCACTTACACAAACAACCAGCTATGGTGTAAATAGTCTTTGCCACCCATCATTGCCAAGTGTGGCGAGTACGGCATATCCCCTGAAATGACAGACACAAAGACAGTGGAAGTCATCTAGGGAGGGGTTTCACAAACGAAAGTAAAAAAAATCTGATCCAGATCCAGACCATTCTTCTTTCTTTCTTTTTCTTCTTTCTTTTGGTTTTCCTTCTTCTTCATCCCTTCTCTGTTTATCTTTTTCTCTTATCTTTCTTTTTACGATTGCTTTTTCTTGTGAGTCCTTCTTTTGCTTTTTTTTAAATTTTCTTTCGTGTTATATTTTGTTTTTCCTTTATACGTTCTGTAGTCTTTCAGGATGTGCGTTGTGGTGCAGTGGATATCTGCTCGGACGAAAACTCAGATAGCCGAGTTCGAATTCTAGTTGAATTAGTTACATTTACTTAGGTACAATTACCCTTAAGAAAGAGATTAATCCGTTTCTTTCCTCCACCTATGGGTTAAATAAAAGGACAGATTAAGTTCTATAGCCTCGTTTGGCAACCAGTCTAAATATGAAATAATGGCCGCCTACTGCGAGAAAATCTACCCAGACAGTCAATTCTCTCCCGACACATGATCATTCAAGCGTGTATCGCGTATGCCATTTAACTGACTGACTAATTTCTTACTCGCGTGTCTCTCTTGTTTTTGTTTTGCTTTTTGTTTTTTTGTTTTTGCTTTTTGTTTTTTTTTTGTAGACTCTATTGATGCTTGTTCATTTATCATAATACATTGAATAGGTGTCTTTCATACCGTCCCTCTCTCTCTCTCGCTCTCTCTTTATATATATATATATATATATATGTGTGTGTGTGTGTGTGTGTGTGTGTGTGTGTGTGTGTATGTGAATAAATATACATATAGGTATACACTAAAGTATATGTAATATGCACCTGATTTGTAATGTTTATTTCCGGAGAAATCTTTTTAGCAAAATATGCGCTCTCCGCCTGAATATAAACTGTAGACGGAAATAAATATACTAGATAAGAGCATCTACTAAAATATAAGTATCTATTCAAATTAATGCTTAAACAAATATACTAAAAATATTTCGGATACCTGGGTAGCAAATAAGTGGTATGTGTTCTGTTCTGTCACACATTGCTCGCTCTGCTTATTCAGTTCATTTGTGTTGGGTGTGCATTGAGTACTTTTTTCGAATTACCGCCTACTGATCCAATCAGCCACTATTTGCCCAAAATGTATACGCTCTATCCCTGATATTGAGCACTTGAACCCATAAATATAGTATCTCTTAAAACTATATTTTATCATTTATATATATATATATATATATATATATAGTTTTTTAAAATGACGGAGCGCATTCTTTTAAAGAAACCTT
>JBBBDQ010001454.1:1852500-1862500 GCA_037127315.1 Ascarosepion bandense | reverse complement strand
TCTTGGCATACATGTCTCAATAGATAAGAAAAGCGTCGATATTTAATAAACCAATAAATATTCAGTAGACTTATTTCGTTTGACCGACTTCAGAGTTTCGCCTAATACGCTTATTACGCTCAGATGTTTGGATAAATATATTGAATCAGTCATATTTATACTCTACAGAAAATATTCATAACTTGTAAATTCATCGTTCAAATTTGAAATGTGTACATGAGAGAGTCTGTTAACGATGCCTCATACACGGTGCTACAAAAGTAGGTATACAGCAATTATTATATCACTATTATTAGTTCTGGGATTCATTTAATACTAGAATTCATTAAAATCAGTTTTAATATTTTAATTTCATAACTTTTTTAATATACTTATTAAAATTTGTATTTTTTAATAAATACTAATAGTAAATGTTTTGCTTTTATAAAAGACTGTGAATGGGGGGCAAACAGTTCGAGAATTTAATACTGATATGTTTAACAGTCATATGTTTGTATAATTATTACAATGCGTGTTGAGTGCAGATATTATTTTTAACTACTGTATACCTAAGATGTGCGTTGGAGCAGTGGATATCGGCTCGGAACGAGAAATCGGGGAGCCGAGTTCAAATTCCAGTTGAATTCATTGTATTCACTTACGCGCAAATACCCTTGGGAAAGGTATTAATCCGTCTCTTCCCTCCAGTTATGGGTTAAATAGCAGGACAGATTTGGTTCTATAGCCTTGGTCGGCAACTAGTCTACGGCAGAAAGTAATGGCAACCTACTGCGGGATAATCTTCTGCCCAGTCAGTCATGTCTCTTTCGAGACATGATCGCCCAAGCGTGTATCACGGATCGCACATAACTGACTGACTGTATACCTACATAGGCATTCATTGTATACATATAATGAAAAACAAACAGAATATAATTAATCATTCTTTATCCTGTTTTTGTTAGTTTATTATTATTATTATTATTATTATTATTATTATTATTATTAAAGTACAAATCATCTGTTAAAACATATCCTGTGTTCATAAGCATTGGCTTACCAATTATTCAGTCAGAATATTGAAATATGCATTACACCCTAATCTTTACTCGCTAAAATGTCATTGCTAAGCATGCATTATTTTTTAAGTAATACACATATTTATGTCTTTGTTGTTTCCGTTACTTATATTATGTCCGCTATTGTATATATATATGCATATTCTATCAAGATATTTCCTTATATTTATATTTTATTTATGTTTATTTTATAAACGAAACCTGTTTTTAAAGGATAATTCTTATATAAAATGGACTAAACCAACATTATATATTTAATCCGATATATTAAAGAAACATTATGTAACAATCAGTCTCAATTCAGCGCCTGAAGATTGAATTGTGCATGAAAACCATGGTGCTGCTGGCGAGAAAAAAAAAATATATATATAAAAGGAAGGCGGATAGCCTGATATCTAGACATGTCACTTTTTAATTTTGTCTGGATGAGATACATAGTAAGACCACAGATTATTTAAATAGCTAGACAATAAATTTTAACAGCAGTTTTTTTTTTTAAATTATATTTTGTGCTACCTCATGAGAAGAGGGTTTGGAATGTTTAAGTTAGAAATAGGATTAAATAATTATAGTACAATTAGGTATAATGAAGTAAGTATTGTTTGGGTCATTTATTTTAGTAAATTAATTTAAAATTTTAAAGTTTGGATCTAGGTTTGAATGTTTTGGTACTTTCAGGCAATTTACAATAACTTTACAATAATTTACTATATATATAATATGATAAAACTAAATACTCCCAGTTCTTGGTATTGAGCACTTCAATCAACAAATATAGACAAATTTAAAAGTATATTATTGTCACAACACACACACACACACACACACACACACACACACACACACACATATATATATATATATATATATATATATATAGTGAAATTCTTTTGCAAATACATTGGTAATAGTTTATTTCGCATAAAAACCGCCCCTCAGACCAAATGTTTTTACAAAATAAATGGGTTAGATTTATCCAGACGAAAAGAATCGTGTGAGGACAGGGAAGAAGGCCCAAAATATCGATGAATGAGGGGGTTAGATATACATTTTTAATCATTAAGTGTGGCTGTTTTTCTTTTCCAGACGATAAGACCATGGAGTGAACTTTTAGTTGGTCATTCTCAAATACATGACAGTAAAATCAGGGGCCGTATTTTCACTAGAAGAATTGAATTGTTAGATTTTTATATTGAGTCTGACGGTAATAATAATATCTTCATTTTGTAAATACTAATCTTTTTGGGTTTTCTTGACAATAATATTAATACCAAGAATGAAATAATGTAAACATACTTAAAAATAAAAAAGGGGGATAAGCGTTAATTATTATTATTATTACAAAAATACTTCCAAAAAATTCTAACAATAATAATATAGATAGCTAACTAATAAAAATAAATTCAAAATATATACAAAGTTCTTAATAGGGTATTACTTCTCCACATTAAATGGTTGTTTAAGGGGCTTATATTATATACTTCCTTGTATTGTATCTGTAATTGCACACCTACTTGTATATAACTATGTAAATATTAACTCACACATACACATAAATATACATGCATATACGTACACATATATATATATACATATAGATACATACGCATATATACACATACGCATACACACACACACACACATATATATATATATACTTACATATACACATTAATATATATATAAATTTAAATATTAAGACATACGTGCACATACATATAAATACATTTATAAATATCATGTTAATACAACCTCATCTCAAATTAAATTAATGATTGGGATTTTTCAACAATTATGAATTTTAGTAAAGTCATACGATATTTTTTGAGCGAATAAAACTCTAAGTATAACTTCCATTTTTTATGGAATTTTAACTCTATTTTTGTACCTGCATTTGAAAATGAATTCATTTCTCTGGTTTAATAGTTCACTGGGATTTTTATATTTGATTATTACAATTTTTCCTCAAACCAGAGACTGCATCTATCCCTGAAGTTATTGGGGGTTTGTGCATGTCCGATGATCTTCCATTTCATTTGTGGGGTGAGTCCCCCGTCTTTTAGTTTCCAATAGGGTGGTTTGGTGCTTCAAGGAAGCGTTGTTAAATGAGTGTCGGTGATTGCAGAATCTTTGTTTCCAACTTTCTGAGGATATCCCTATATATGTCTTTTTCTTGTTGGGGTCCTCTTCTGGGAAAGTGGTAGGTTAATATATTGCTTTATAGGAATTGCATTTACCTTCAACGGGGCAGTCGGTTCTGTTATTGAAGTTACAAGGAGGTTTACATTCTTGTGCCTTATTTTAGAAATTTTTAATAACTGGTTGTTGTGTGAATTGATGATGTTTTGAATATTCCTTGTGCAGGAATAACTTATTTTCAGAGTTTTTTTTAAAGATTCTATTTAAGAAATTATTTTGGTTAAAGTGTTTTCCTATTAGGTTAAAAATGTATCTACCAATATTTATATGAAACAACTTGCAGAATGGTGGGTTAAACCATATTATTTTTTTCTGTTTTTGTTTGAATTAATTGTTTTGTCCTTCAAAGTTTCTTGGTGGACTATTTTTTTTAAGTAAAAAGGTTGCTACCTACCTGATTGACATTACATTCAGCATCTTAACTCAAGAGTTTTGAAGGAACCTCCAAGGGTCACCGCTTTTTTCAGTGGTTACTGAATGACAAAATGTGGAAGAAACTACTGCTATTACAATATGGGATATTTAGAAACCATTTATTATTGCGATAAGATGGATAACGTAATCAAAAATATTTTCCTAGAAAACCTAAAGAACACACGATATAAGCTAACGTACCAAAACTCATTGCTATGCCTGTGTAAATACAACAAGTCGACATTGCATCGATTAGTCATCTCGATAGTTGTCTACAACTCCTAATTTTTCATGCAAATAGACCCTTCCACCTCGTCTCATAAATGCTTATTTGAGCTCATGATGTATTAACGTAGTGACTACACTATTTATTACACGTCTCCAGAAGGTTCCTAAAAGCTACTATGGGCAACGTGGGCAACCGATGACACGGTACATTATGCTACTAGAATAAATTATCGTTATTGGGGTACATGCTGCTCATGATTGGCTGCAAATGGTTGCGAAGAAAGCAGCACCGACAGCTGAGGGTTTATGTCTGGTACCTTGAGCAAATTATGTGTGGAAATTCTTGCAGGACGCCTTTAGTTAGAATCAATAAAGACGCTTAAGTGGACGGTAACGACTTTTATCAGACATACTTTGGTGCGCACGTTACAATACCGATTGATGGATGCCAAATATTTTAGAAAAGAAAAATACCTTCCTACTGACTCAACCTACCGTTAGGTTCCGTTTGAATAAAATACTTCACATTAACACGCCAACTGTCATAGTTCAACTAAACATCTCTTTTTCATGCTGTAAATCGATGTCTTTTGGCACAGCAGTGTATGCTGTTTTCTTTATGTGTGAAATTTACAAAAAGTACTTTAGTTTTTATTTGCACATCACTCATGGCATTTTATTTAACCGAAATGCCATTTGGTTTTGGCAAAATTCGCAAGATAAGGTAAAGAAATAACAAATGTCACATTGATTGGTCCTCAGATATTAATGAGCTCTCACTTTTTAGATGGCTATTAACAGATATACAGGTACGAACAGTGATAGATAGATAGATAGATAGATAGATAGATAGATAGATAATGAACAGACTGAGATAGATAGATAGATAGATAGATAGATAGATAGATAGATAGATAGATAGATAGATATGAGCAGACTGAGATAGATAGATAGATAGATAGATAGATAGATAGATAGATAGATAGATAGATAGATAGATAGATAGATCGATCGATCGATCGGATCACGCTGTAGTAACTGTTTTTATTTTGTTTTGTTGTTTTAGTCGGGTATTAGACAGGAACTCTTATTTACATTGTTTCCTATTTGTTATCAGCCTACTGACCGAAATTCATTTCGCGATTTTATTCGAGATGCCTCTTGGATTAATATTCTTGAATTTCCTTATATGAGTTGTGCTACAGAGGTCTCTTTTTGGTTGAAAGCCGGCAGCGATTGTTAAGTACTTTTTCTTAGATATCAGATGTAAGCACAATCTTCTCCTTGGTTCCTACTGACCTGTTCAGCTGCTATAGCCTGCAAGAAATTTTTTCGCGTTTATCAGCGTATTAGCTACGACTACAATAAACACTTCTTCGTGTCTGTTCGTAATAATGGTAAAAGTGTCCTCAACGACGCTAAGATTTTGTCTGCTGATAGAGTGAAGGATATTTAGCTTCTTACAAAGCTGGTTCTCGGGACTACTGGCGGATCTGTAATAGTGTCTTAAATTAAAAAAAATGTCTTCTATCCTTTCTTTCTTCACTCAGTTTGAGGGGTTAAATTTTTCTGATGATAAAGCAGAATGTTTTCCTCGTAAATTCTCTTCCAATTCTACTTTTGACTAATCTGGAGTATCTTTGCTGATTGCCCATTTAGAACTGAGTCTCTATTGAGTTAGATGTGTATAACTCAATCCATGGTTTCTACTATCATCTCTAAATTAAACCCACAAAGCATGTAAACTTGATGATATCTCAGCAATAGTCCTTAAATGTGCTCCTGAACTGGCTCCTGTTCTCTCTAAACGTTACAATAAATGCTTCTTGCTTTTCTGCTTGTCGGAAATCATCTGTAATTCTTGTCTTTAAGAACTCAGGTGAGCCGTCTAATTCTTCTGATTATCGACCTATTAGTCTTCTACTTCTTTTTGGCAAGGTATCCATTTGAATTCCTTACATTCACTTATGCACAAATACGCTTGAAAAAGGTATTAATTCATCTCTTCTTTCTTTAAAAACCAAATTGTCTGTACTAAGAAAACGTGATGTGATGAGGCAACATGAACTTGATTTTCAGATTCAGCGGGAAAAAATAGCCCAGAAACTTGTGCCCATTGAACAACAAAATTTGGATCGGAAAAAAATCGACCAGTGAAATTTCATGGTAATTCTTCTGATGAACTTTCTACTATGGTATCTAGACTTTATGTGTTTAATCGCAGTACTAGATTGGTGGCAAGGTCTCGTCATTTTATTGCTGAAATAGCTTAATATAACGACAAGTTTTATGGTAAAATTTTCTTCTTGCTTTCGGCTTCTTGTTTCGCAGTTTACTTTGATCTTCAAACATGTAAATTCAATGTCAATCGTTATTTTCTGTCTTTTTAATTCTTGTGCTGTTAATGTTCTCCTTAATAATGTTCTGTTTTCTAATATTCTCTCACACTCAATAATATCTTGCATCTTAGTGACTTTATAGCAGGGGTGGGTTATTAATTTGACCCGAGGGCCACTTTGAATACGCCGCGTTTAACAGAGGTCCATACCTTATAAAACTGATCATATACATCAGTTTATATAAATATTTCATTTAATGTAAAGTGTAAATGTAAATTATATACGTAGGACATAGAATAAACAAATAAATAAATAAATAGCTAAAAGAAAAACAATAATGGTATACAGAAAATGTTTCAATAAAATTGTTCACGTGCAAATACACATCATTCAACACAAGAAATTTAATAAAACAATTGTAACCTCTCACACTTTTCAACAAGTCTTTTGAAATCAGGAGTGCGGTTGCTTGTTGAAATCTTCATCACTGCTTGCAAGTTTATGTCAGTCAGAGAAGTTTCTTTTTTACTTTTGTTGATATTCATGCAAGAAAAAACTTTGTTCACAGACGTATGTGAATCCAAAAATAGAAAATATTCTCCCAGCAAAACTCTTGAAACATGGAAATTTCTCAGCACTAATATTTACCGTGAGAAGTTGGAGAAAATGTTAGATTTAAAGATTTTTTGCTGAATGATTATGCAGGCAACTGAAAACACTGTGGTGGGCCGTATGCGGCTCGCGGGCCAAAAACGGCCAGCCATGCTTTATAGTTTTGTTTGGGGTGAAATGATAGAATAAAAATCATAGAAAGTGAGAGGGTGATGAAAAGAGCAAGGGACAAATAAACATACTGAGTTATATTGAAAATAATATATATATATATATATATATATATATATTACAAGAAAGTGAAAAAACACGTAGATTAAAAACCCACTGTTCAACCATTTACTTTTACAAAGAGTGCTCGATACAGAGTAGACCTTAATATTGTAATTTTGTTATTAAAATGGTTTATAAAAGCATAATATCACTACACAAAAATGTTCATGTTTCGGAACAGAACTGTTCCTCTTCAGGTGATATTTTTAACATATCACATGAAGAGGAACAGTTTTTTTCCGAAATATGAACATTTTTATGTACCGATATTATGCTTTTATAAACTATTGTAATAATAAAATTACTATATATATATAGATATATAGATAGATAAAGAGAGAAAGAGAGGGAGATATGAAGTGAGTAATAGAAAGAATGAAACAAACTGAATTATAACAAACATAATGAGCTTGTTATATAGCTAGATATAATACAAATTTTTAACAAGAATTACGAGGTGGTCATTTCAAACACGGGTATTAACTAAAAAAAAGTGTGAAACAATATATATATATATATATATATATATATATATATATATATATATATACTCTATTCAAGACATCACAAAAATACATCTTAAACAGTCAAACATGAATAGAAATAAAAAAACCCTTGAAAATTGCCACAGAAGTGGCCGAAATCACTTCGAACAATGAACATTACGGACAGTTTTTGCACTCCCTAACTCCCACCAAACGAAAAATGTAATAATGCTGGAAAGGCTAAATACAAGTTAATTCATTTTTTGTCTGACATATTTAATGAAAGATGTTTAAAAAAGATAGCTGCCCAAAATTTAGAAAAAATAATTGAATTACATAACAATAAAATATCGAAATTATATAACAATAACAATAATAATTCTACTACACATCTTAATTTGCTCCATAGTAAAAAACATATGCATTTTTAGAAATCCCGACCAATGTCATTTATCTAACAAGTGTTTAAATTTCTTGTCGATATGTGTTCTATCTCATCAATAGAAAATCCTTGGGTTACTAAAGTTTATATTGGAAATACAATTAACCATTTTAAAAAGCGTTTTTACAATCGTCGCTCATCTTTTACTAATAAAGACAAATATGACATCACTTTCTAAATATTTTTGGAAATTAAAAAAGGAGAATAAAACATATGAATTTAAATGGAAAATTCATAAACAAGCTAGAATTTCTAGATCAGTGAACGAACCACGTTTCCTCTGCCTGCAAGAGAAAATGGAAGTTATAAACATAAGTGACATAATTCTAAGGTATGAAATTTTGTAGCGGGTTATCCATTATTGTGAAGTGTATGTGTGTTGAAACAGATTAGTTTGATTTGGCCTTGTTAGTAGATAGCCCACTATAAGAGGGGTACAAAACAAGGAAATCAAACTGTATATAGAAACAATATATATATATATATATATATATATATATCAATTGAGGATTTTACAAATAAAAGTAATGCCTTTTGGTTGGTACAAGGTGGTTAAAAATTTCCATATAGGTAATTACTGAAAGAGTATATGCGTAGGTATATGTGAACGTTTGTTTGTTTGGGGTGTCTTTGAAGTCTTCGCTCAGTCTTTCGAGTACTGGTCAGTTATTAATTGGACTGGTGAACTGGGAAGAAATGAATATGAGAGAGAAGTGAAAGGCAACAATGATACGATCGCTTGAAGTTTGTCAAGGGACGTATTAATTATGCTCGTATTTTCTCTACTGCGATTGTTTTCTTGTGTCGTCCTTTTATTTTGTTTTCTGGGGCCCCAAACAGGTCATTTGGGAATTCACACCCGGATATAATTCTGGGCTTCCCATTGGACGATAAACAAATTTCGCGTCGGCTCGCGAAAAGGTTTCGTAAAAGGAATTTGATATTTATTTAATTTTTTTATAATTAAAGATTATTTGAATTTTTGTTTTTTAGATATTTCTTAGTTTGCTATTTGCCGAAAAACATTTCACACCGATGGTTGAAAATTTGCGAGTTTTTTGTGCAAAGTTTGGACATTACATACAATTCTTCCTTTTTTTTCTAACAAAATCATTGAGTCAAATTTGAATTTTAAATTTTTAATTTGTCATGTTCACTATAGCAATTGTTAACATTTTATAATATAAACCTTAATATTTTGACAGTTCATTTTAACTATATGATCTCTCTCATGTTATTTTATCTTTATTTTCTATTACAAATTGTGATTTATTTAGTGCCTTAAGTATTTTTATTGCACTCGATAACTGCTGTCAGTAGTTTTAGCCATGTAATAGTATATATTTACATTTTTTATTTATTTCTTAATATTTATTATTTTTATATTTATCATTTTTATTTCATTATGTTTATTATTATGTTTTTATTCTTTAGTATTAGTTTTATTATTGTTTTATATAGTTTATATTTATTATTTATTATTATTAGTAGTAGTAGTATTTTTATAATATATTTTAATTTATTTTATGTTTATATTTTCTTTTCTTTTATTTATTTATATTGTTTTATTTTATTTCAATTTTATTTTAATATAATTATTTTAATTTTAAATTTTAATTTAATTTAGTTTATTTTATCATGCCAATTTATTATATTAGTTCTAATTGATTTATATCTTCGTGTTGGGATATTTTTTAAATATCCTTTATTTTACGTTTTATGAATAATTTTCCGTTTGTGTATGTGATTTCAATATTTGTTTTTAAATGCCAAAAGATTTAACTTGGAACACTGTAATCGATGTCTATACCTGTCTACAATTCACTTCCGACCAAAATTTTTAATTTCTCTCTCCTAGCCGTTTTCTTTGGCTCTTTCCTCTCTACATTTTCTTACTTATTTTCCTCGTCACTTTCTATTTCTTCTGTATCTTTCCTTATACATATTCTA
>JBBBDQ010001454.1:1707500-1850000 GCA_037127315.1 Ascarosepion bandense | reverse complement strand
TCACAAAGAGAAGATCAAAGAACTGTTAGAAAATCTACAAAAAACGTTTTGAAACAGCTACATCAATTGCTCGTAAATTTAATGAAGAGACAGTTAAGAAGATCTCAATGAAAACGGTTGCTCGCAGGTTAAAAAAATGGAGGATTGCATGAACGTATACCAGCTTCGAAGCCTCTCATTTCAAAGCAAAACCAAAGGGCACGCCTGGAGTATGCGAGAGAGAACACATTGTTTGGACTGACGCACGATGGGATACAGTTCATTTCAGTGACGAGTCCAAGTTTACTATATTTGGTTCTGAGATTAAAACTTACGTGTGCCGTAGAACAGGTGAAACACTGTCTTCTCAATGTATCAAGAAAACCGTTAAGTTTGGTGGCGGCAGTGTGATGGTGTGAGGAATGATTTCATCTGCAGGATTTGGCCCTATCATCCGCGTACATGGCAATATCAATGCTGAGATTTACAAAAGGCTTCTTTAGCAGCATGTGGTACCAAGATTACACCATAATCTTTATGAATCTTCTATTTTCATGCAGGAAAATGCACCTTGCCACAAGGCTCAGAAGGTTATGGCTTTATTTGAAGAAGGAATCGCCCTAATGAAGTGGCTAGCCCAAAGCCCCGACCTGAATCCAATAGAAAATATTTGGAAGATAATTGGAGAAAGTGGTCAGAAAAGAAACCCGAAAAACCAGGATCACCTATGGAAGTTATTGAAAGCCAAATTAGAGGAAATTACTACTGATTTTTGCAAGAAATTATTTAGATCATGTGGTCGACGATGCAGAGAAGTCACTGAAAATAAGGAGATGTTTACCAAATATTAAATTTTGTTGATAATTTGATTACAATCAAGTATTAACAAGATCGTTCCTTAACTTTTGTCCAGTAGCTTATTTCCTTTGTTCCATTTAATCTTTATTTTAAAAAAACTGTCATGTAAGTTTTTGTAACTTTGTATAATATTTATGCATTACACCCTAATCTTCAGTAAAACTTTAATTGCTAATCATGCGTTACGTTTTAATTAATACACATATTTGTGTCTTTGTTGTTTCTGTTCCTTATATCATAGCTGCTAATATATATATATATATATATATATATATATATATATGGTTATCCGCAGACAAAAATGTAAGTGCTGCTCAGCAAGGCCAAATGCCATTGATTTGATCAAAACGAGTGATAATGGGAGAGGGAAATGTCTATTGAATAAGGTGGGTGCGGTAGGACTTCCCATTTAAGCGTTTCCAATTAGGTTTTCACATATTTTGCAACATATAGCATAGCGTTGACATGTTAGAAAATAACTTTGTCACGTATCTGCTCGTATAGCAGCCATTTTCTTCAATGCTCGGCTCAAACGCATCAGTTGTAGACAAAACTGATCTCCCATGACGGTTTCGGCCGGTTTCAGCAGACAGCAAGCTGATCCCACCAAATGCAGAGAGAAGCTTCGAACCATGGATATTCGGTTTTGTCACCGGTTTTAATGCATGTCCGGGTTTACCACACGATCTTTTGGTCTATCGTAGCGTATCCATTTTTCATTACCGGTCACAATACGATACTTTGCTGCCGGTGAAGCAGCTGTTCACACGTGACAAGATCACTAGGCTCCACCTCGTACGGCTCCCAATGTCCTTGCTTTTGAACCATTTCTAATAATTTCAAATTTGCGATTAACTGATATCACTCTTATGTGGGGAAAATCAAAATGCAAACAATATGTGTGATAGAAAATTCCACTAAGGTTTCACAGTAAAGCGACAGGCTCCTGAAGAAGGCTGAATGATACAACAACGAAACATTGTATGTATATTAGCCAAAATGAGCAGGCTTGTCCGAATAGCAAGGAATAGTATAATAAACTTTCTACATTTCATAAATTGTAACAATATTATGCAAAATGAAATGTCCTTGGAAATTCAAAATTGTTATTGTTCGGCAAATATTGTTATTATTCGGCGAATATTTTGCTTGAAATGAAATCGTTTATTATTAAAAAAATCTTTAGAAATGGTTGAAGATATATTAATGAGTAAAAGAAATCTCTGGATTAGGTGATGAATGATACCTTTAAAGTTTTTTCCGGAATATTTCATGACAAGTTGAACAGTTCTAAATTAACGTGATGTATAAAAATAGGTGTAGATGTAGATTTCAAAAATTGTTTATTAGTTTCAGAAATAAGCATAAATATTTGCATTATAGAAATAACGCATAACGCATAACGCATATAAGCATAAATATTTGCATTATAGAAATAACGCATAACGCATATAAGCATATAAGCATAAATATTTGCATTATAGAAATAACGCATAACGCATAACGCATATAAGCATAAATATTTGCATTATAGAAATAACGCATAACGCATATAAGCATAAATATTTGCATTATAGAAATAACGCATAACGCATATAAGCATAAATATTTGCATTATAGAAATAACGCCTTAAGTTTCAAGAATTCTTAGTGATTGTTAACTGAGTTTTGGTTGCGAAATTATATGTTCAAAAAATCCTTGCATAACCGACTTCGACCGACGACCTTGACCATGAACGAGATAAGTTCTCAAAATTTGTACAGTAAGTTCCACAGAATGTTACCGGTTTTAAATATAACCAGAAAATCAGTGTTCGCATTTAAGGACAGAAATGATTCACCAATGATTACATTAAATATTTTTTCTTTACAAAAATTTGTTGCTGGCAATAGTTTTCCTTCTTAGAAAAATATTTTGCTGGAAATATTTTTTCTTTCAAAGATTTCTTGCTGGTAATATTTTTTCCTAACAAAATTGTATTATAGTAATATTTTTCCTTACAAAAATATATATAGCTGGTAATATTTCTTTCTTTTGCTTGTAATATTTTTTCCTTACAAAAATATATTGCTGATAATACTTTTTCATTACAAAATTGTAATCCTTTTAATTTTTTTCTTTTTTCTTTTTTACTTTTTTTTTTTTACAAAGATTTATTGCTGGTAACATTTTACTATGAAAATGGAGTTTCTGTCACATTCACTATAAAAAATCTACGTCTATGCTTTCATAGAACTTTGACACCAGTTTGGGGTTTATTATTTGCCCATAGCTGTGACCCTAGCAGGTGCTACTACTCATGCCATACTGGACCTAGGAACAACAGTGATTAAGAGGTATTTCCACGCTCCGTAAAAACCTCCCAACCAGAATCCTTACGACTGGATAAACGCCATACCCTGGACTCCCTGAAAAGAAGTCCAGGGTATGATGTATTGCTAAGATTTGAAGAATATCGTCTATTATGAGATGTTAAATTCAGTGTAGTGAAAAGAGCGGATACGTATAGATACTGTATATTTACGATACTGAACACATTCACCCATAAATGTAAACGATACAATGCACACACATCTACATAAACACATACAAACACACACACACACGCACGCACACACACACACACACACACACACACACACACATATATATATATATATATATATATATATATATATATATATATATATATATCAATAAAGAATTAATAGATTTGTTTTTAATCTAACATACTTTATCTCGTCAAACGTTATTATTACTGGATAACATTGTTTGACCGTGGTTGACGCCCGGATTTTTAAATGTGCGTGTTGCGCCTATCTGCCTGCTCGCTAGAGAATTTTTTTATAAGGAACAATGCTTTCCGGTAGTTTTTGAATCCATGTTCTCTTTTGTAGGAGAAAACATCGTTTAATCCAGCATACGTTGGATCGCTCGGCCTTGCTTAGTCGAGCGGTTTGAACACGCCTAAGCAGACAGTATTTTCTTCTACAAGTAGGGTAATTGGGATGCTGGTTTAGATCATGCCGATGAAAACATGTTCTTTATTCGTTTTGTGTGTGTGTGTGTGTGTGTGTGTGTGTGTGTGTGTGTGTGTGTGTGTGTGTGTGTGCAGGTTGGTAGACGCTATACACACTTAAAAACTAAACAAAACAAACATGAATATCCTCTGTAACATTTGAAATAATAATATAAATTATATATATATATACATATATATATATATATAACGTCTGAAGTAAATGTATATATGTAATATTTGAAGTAAAAATACACGCACACACATATATATATATAAAATTTTAAGCAATAATATATATAACATTTTAAGTGATATTATACATATATATATGATATTGAAAAATATAAATATAATATATAATATATTATATAATTTTGATATAATATACATGAATATAATATACATTATATATAGTTATATATAATATATAATATAATATTGAATATATATATATACTGAATTTAAGTTCAAAACTATTAAACTGTCAGTTTGAAACATGCACCTAATGACTGCATGACACATATATTGCTGCATACACTTTTATTCGCCCCCCTCCTACTATATGCAAGAACTGTCTGAAAAGTAACGGCACTGGTGTCAGAAATAGTTTCATTCAGTTCCTAATAACAAACTAGTTTTCCCTTTAAATTAACCCCCTCGTGTCTAATGCTCATTTCAACCCTTCTCTGTCACATCTATATGTACTGCTTCAAGGATTTTTCTTGGTTTTCCCTCAATTCCATCGTTAAATACTTTCAATAAGGGTCCCTTTGATGATACATTTTAGCCTTCAATGCGGGTCCCTTTGATGATCCATTTGAGCTAGGAAAAAGAAAAGAATTTAGGAAGCATGACCAAGTAAATAGAGAGGTTGTTTCATTACGGAGATATACGTCTTGGCCAGAAACCGTCAGATGCTCAAGGCGTTGTGAGCAGGTGTATTGTCGTGATGAAGAAGCCATGATTTGTCCCGCTGCAACTCTCGTCTTTTCTCGCGACCTGAGCAAAACAAGCACCGCAGGATCTCTTTGTAGACTTACTGAGTGGTCGTCTGGTTCCTTGGGAAAACAAACAGTGGACGATGTTTTGCCCACTCACAACGAAGGACATGATCAGTCCCGTTACTTTTCAGAAAGACGTCGTGGATATACATATGTAAGTATGTGTGCCGGAGAAAAATTATAATTATTCGTGCAGCTAAAAAATTTTATATCAACCTTTTTGCGCACATAAATGTACTGAAATGAAATTAATTAAACAATAAACGGGGTTTATTCAACAAAATCTGTCGTAGAATGCATCGAATAAAACTTTTGGGTTTAAAATAGTAATGCATGTAAAACGAAGAAGGCTTTGTGAAAATTAATAATGTATATACTTCATATGAGAATATCAAAACTTTGAGTTGCTCATGACTATATTAATAGTAAGGTGATAAAAAAGCGAATAGTGTGTCATTATACATCAGTTTTTCATTGTTTATGACCAGTGATAATGTGCGTTGTGGAGCATTGGATATCGGCTCGGAACGAGACATCGGGGGGGGGGGGGGCGAGTTCGAATTCCAGTCGAATTCATTGCATTCACTTACGCGCAAATACCCTTAGGAAAGGTATTAATCCGTCTCTTCCTTCCAGTTATGGGTTAAATAGCAGGACAGATTGGGTTCTATAGCCTTGGTCGGCAACCAGTCTACCGCAGAAAGCAATGGCAACCTACTGCCTGATAATCTTCTGCCCAGTCAGTCATGTCTCTTTCGAGACATGATCGCCCAAGCGTGTATCACGTATGGCACTTAACTGACTGACTGATAAAGTCTGTGACGCAGCTACCTACTCGACCAAAAGAGAAAAATGAATTAAAAATTTAGAGAACAAATGACAACAAATCAGATGTTGATGATTTTTCCGATATTGAATTCTCTTCGATATTTTGCTATTAAGAATCAAGTAAAATAGGTTATTTCAAGTAGTAAATACAGTAGAATTCTGAAAGTGGGAGGGGGCACTTAGGAACGGAGATTTTTCTGAGGAGGTGGAGAGCAAACCTAACCACGTGTTTTTCTTTCCCTAACAACATGTCTGTTTCTATCTATCTGGTTGTTTTATTTTGTTTGTTTTTCTTTCAAATTGGTCTCTGTATGTGTCCTAAAATGCTAAATGAAAAGTTAAATGAAGAGAGAAAAGTGCTGAATATTAAATCTTATGAAAATCAGAGCCTGATCAATTTCATAAATTTTTGAAGCTTATAAAAGTTGTAGGCCAACCGAGGATTCAGCCAATGTTCGGGGTTTTGGCTTGGCCCCTTTCTCCCCACGTGGAATTGCTACTGAGTAAATAGTTATATTAACCAATAATAAAAATAGAAGTAATAAAAAGAATTATACACTTGAATGATGTACGGTATCTTTTTTAGTAATAATATCTGCCTAGAGTTTCATATTAATATAAACATATTTGTAAATCATAAAGGCAAAAATATCTTAACTTTGTATATAATAAAACTTGTATTTAAGAAACATGTTTTTAATTTGTCACTTTAAATATTCAAACGTCAGTTATCTTTCGTAAATGGAAACTTATTGTCTATTGCTTGACCCAAGACAACTGATCAGCAAATGACATGTCACTCCGAAGTTGATATAGATCAATTGGTTGCATTGCCTTGTGACAAGGCAACTGTTTCACGATGAGAACACAACAGTTCTGATATTCATTTGACTTAATGTCAAAGATCAGTACTCCAAGATCCTGACGATAAATACTGGCTGATTTCAGAATGTGATGTCAATCTATTCAGCTAAACAAGTGTTTCCCAACGTAGGCACTAGTGCCACCTTGTGAAAACTGTTATGCTTAAAGGGGACACCGAATTTGTTTTTCATTGGTGGGTTAACACACTCAGAGTATTTATCTATTTTTATTTTCAAATTTTTAATAATTATTGAATATTGGCTACAAAATAAATTTTCTGTAAGATCTCTAAAGATGTGGGAAGCTATTAAACTTTTCTTCATTGCTTTATAGCTCCCTACATAGCTGACTGTGTTTTCAACGCAGTGATACAGCTTCTAACTAAATTTCAAAAACGCCTGCAAATTACAAAACAAAGAAATCTACGATTACATCTAAGAAAAATGGAATCTAGAGTCTTAGCAAGTAAGCACCAAAGTCAACCTTCGCAATAAAAACATTGAGATAAGCTAACAATTAAAAGTTATTTTTATCATTTTAATCATTGGCATTTATAATAGAAATGATAATAATATTAAAATTATTTTTGCATTAATACATAAGTGTTGTCTTGCTGCGAAATAAGAATTCTGTATAATCTTCGAAATTTAATTTGACAAAATGTTCGTCTCTAAAGGGGGCGCTGATTGAAAAACGATTTCAAAACACTGGGCAAAATGAAGTCTGAATGTTACGTTTGACAAAGGAACAAATCATAAATTCCTAAAGAAATTATCTACCTAACGGCATTTGTGGTGCAGTGGATCTCGGATCGAAACGAGAAATCGGGAGCCGAGTTTAAATTCCACCTGAATTCGTTGCATTCTTACGCGTAAATACTCTTGGGAAAGGTATTAATTCGTAAATTCTCCCTCCAGCTATGGGTTAAATAGCAGGTTAGATTGGGTTCTATGGATTTGGTCGGCAACAAGAAAGTAATGGTAACCTACTACGGAAACAAATCTTCTGCCCAGTCAATGATGTTTTTGTGAGACATGATCACCCAAGCATCTATTACCTATCACACTTGCCTGAATGTTATCTCCTTCCTGAACGTAGGTGATTATAACTCTGCTCAAATTCCTTATATTTGATATTTGTGAATTTCAATGAATTTATTGGGAAAAAGTGAAGTGGTTTCATGTTTCTTTCCATTTCAAAATTCTATGAAAGACAGACCAGTTTTCAAAAGACAGGGATGTGATCGCTCCATTAGTCTACGTTTGGGGACTTTTTTTTGTACCGATTGTTAAACATGAGTTCTTACATGTTCACAAATGCCTAGAGCGTTCGTCCGCCTTTCGTTATTAATACGTCCTTTTCTGTGGACTAATGGACATATTTTGCTCTAAATCTCTACGCAGTGAGTATTTTACATTTTTCCTTTCTTCGTTTTGCATTAACCTAAATTTATCGGCTTCACCTAGTTCCAAAATTCTGACCGAAATTCAAAACTTGCTTTGAATTCGCAACTAATTCGAACAGCAAAATTTTCATCATCCCTCTTAAATTTATAAAAAATATATAAAATTGTATAACACAAAAATAATATATTCTCAATATTTATATACCCACGTGTCTGTCTCTGCTCACACGTATCTATCTCGCTAGATAGATAGATAGATTTTTCTTTCTATCTATCTATCTATCTATCTATCTATCTATCTATCTCAATCTGATCTTATCTATCTATCTTAGTCTGTTCATATTATCTATCTGTCTATTTATGCCTATATGACTGTAGATTATAGCACTAAGTACATTAGTATCTGACGGATTCGAAATTTAGCCAAGTTAGAAAAAAATAAAAACATTATTCTATATCAATCATTTACAAAGGTTGCAGGAGCAACCGTAGATATTATTATTTCCAGAAAACTTATTTGCCTTCATGAAAATGAAATGATACAAAGGATATCTGTCATTATCTAATTACATATATACACACACAAGTCAAATGATTGTGATTTTTTAGGACAAAAAGGACAAAAATTAATTTAGTATTTATTAGGACGAAATTATTACGAGATATTTTATTGTGATTGCACTTAAAGTGTTGATATGCAGCCTATCTGTGAGATGCTCATAGAGTTTTTTTTAGGTTTCCCGGTATTTCGCTGATTTAAACCATTAAGAATTTGTATAATACATATTCCTGCCTTTGTCTTATTACTGAAATCTAGTTCATTAGTATTTATATCTGGTATTGTTTTATAGGTTTTGTTAATGCATTTTAGATTAATGTTATGTTCGATAGTGGTTGTTATAGAGTTGTTTTTCGTTCCAAGCAGAAAACACCGAATCTAACACATGTCAACGAAGAATATTTTTCACCTTGTCTCATAATCTACATTTTTGTTTCGTATACATTCTACATTCTACTTAAAAGCATAAAATATAGCTATGCGGTATGTCATATTTATAGGGTAAAATGCTCAGTATTGATGATCACATGAGGAAGTAGAAAGCTTAGACCATATTTCTTCCGAAATAAACTCCAGGCAATTTCTGGCTGAATTTTCTCATTGTCTGCAGAGGATCATTTGTTATTTGGAAAAGTTGATCAATAAAACACAAAATGTATGTAGCCGAATACTAAAAGCATGCTAGTACAGATGACGGTTTCTCCTGTAAATAGAAACGCAGGTTAATATCCTACCTTAGGGGTCATTAAATGTTTTCAAGTATCCAGGATGCTAGATGAAAATAAATAATGTTTAAAATAAGCGGAGAGCTTGCTCAAATACAGGTATCCACCTACAAATAACACTTGAAATAAACTATTTGAAAACTAATTACCCATTTTTAATTTAAGACTCCGGATCTTATGATATATATATATATATATATATATATATATAGATAGATAGATAGATAGATAGATAGATAGATAGATAGATATAACACGTCACACCGTGCCTAAGTCACAACACTCACTTTTTCTCTTTCTTCCGAAATAAACTTTTGAAAGTTTCTATCGGAATTTTTTTCTTGTCTGAGAAGGATCATTAATAATTTGGATACTTAAAATCAATCAGCACAAAATGTTTGTTGTTTTCATCTTTGCCTTAAAGAACATTTGCTACCTAAATACAATATTCGGAATACAACGTTTGTATATATAAGCAGTGTGGACACAGAGATCAACACCGAGTGTCAATTGTCTGTTTCATGTTGGAATACAATTTTCTGCAGAAACAGACGGTTACTAGAGAGTGTGTGAACTCTATTTGTCTATATATATATATATATATATATATATATATATATATATATATATATATATGGACAGCGGATGAACAAAATAATAAACACACCTTGAAGTTTCAAGCGAATTTATTCAGTGTGAGGTAGGACCGCTTTTGGCAGTAATTACAGCTTGAATTCTGGGTGGAATTGACTCTTACAATATTTGAATTGTTTTCAATGAGATTTTTCTCTATTCTCTAGCAAAAAGAGTCTCCCATTTTTTCATTGATGATGGTGGAGAATATCGAATCCACGCGTGTTTTTCTAAAGCGAAATAAATGTTCAATGATGTTGAAATATGGGTACTGAGGTGGCCAAATAAGATGTTCTACTTCACTACAATGTTTCTCATGCTATTCAGCGACAGATGCATTATCATCCTGAAACATGATATTTATCTCCGGAAACAGTTACTGAACCATAGGATAAAGTTGATTGCTTAAAATACATAAATAATTCTGACAGTTGATTTTAATAAACAACAATTTCAGCAAAATAAATAAAAAATAAAGTACTATTAATATTAAATAGGCAAACATAAAAAAGGACCAGCTTTTGACAGTTTAATCAAATTGTCCAAATTATTCTATTATGATACAAGGTATTTCTATTATTTTGTCTACCCCCTGTATGTATGTATGTATGTATGCATCTATGTATCTATGTATGTATATATAAATGTATGTGTGTGCGTGTTTTTGTTTGAATGCGTATTTATGAGCCAACATAAATGTTCAAGTCAAGCACAAAAATAAGTCGTAGAGAATACAAAGCTGAAAAAATAAGCAGGTTTACCAAACGTCGATAGTGTTCAGTGCATATTGCATAAAAAGACAAATAATGGAAAACTTTACTAAGATAGAGTTGTAATAATAAGCAGAAATACGTCTAGAAACCCAGATTTAAAATAGTAACTTAGTTTGTAGAGCAACTGGTTATGCTTAAATGTAAAATAAGTAACAGAAATGTCCGACAAAAAGAATTTTCACTGTTTGTAACAAGCAGTAACAAGAAGAATAAAAGAACAAGTCAAAAAAGTAATATAAATCAAGCAAACAATATATACAAGGTAAATTAACAGAAAGCAGGAGAAATATGGCGCAAAAGTTCACAAGCTAAGAAATGATGTTGACAAACAAGAGCAAGTTCAGACAAGGATACGTAGCGTTTTGACTTTGAAACAAAACAGACCGAGACTGAATCAGATGAAACAGAAGCCCGACCTGTTTTTCTGGCTAGGAAAAAATTCCAGCATGCATTTGCATACTTCTGCATATAAAATGAGGAGGGGAAAGTGACTTGCAATCATTTCCACTAGGATAAAATGGCACCTCGGAATGGTGTAATGGTGAGCATGCTTGTCTGGCTAAAACCATTTCAATTGAGTAGTGAGTTTGATCCTCACTGGGTGTCCAATACTTTCGGTTTCGTGCCACATCTAAGCTGCTCTTAGAAATCAACATATTTTTACCACAAAAGCACGATTATCAGATCATCATTATGATGATAAGTTAATGTCTCTGGACGTACTTCTGCATATATATACATATGCTTCTATAAACGTAGTGGAGCTCTCTCAGATTTTTTGTGAATTCAAAATTTCTCTCACTGACATATCATGGATAAATTCTACCCGGAATATTTCCTGAAAAATATTCCTTATCCCAGTCTGCATTCATTCAACAATTTCCTCACAAATAAGGTCAACTTTGTGAAGAGGCTGCGGTGGAAAGAGCATTTCTACCTATTTCTCTCCGACACACAAGACCAAAAAGTGGATATCTGAAACCTCAGAAAATGCCACCTACTTGCAAATTTCTGGATTCATTTGAGAAAGACCTGTTTATTATTGTGTCCATAATGAAGTTCAAAAAACATTCAAACTCCTTCCAAATGATGCTAGAGAAACTGCGTCACAACATCAACGCATCACATTACAGGCTTCCGTTACGCCCGTCCCCGTTCTTCCAATTGTACAGACATCATTCTAGTTTATTGGCAAAATTGACCAAGCATGAATCCCGTTTTACAAATACAACAAAAATCAATACTTATTTTGAATTTTTTAACTTACGCATCACGGCAACTTCATGCACTTCTGCCAAAAAAAGTACGGTCTGCTCAATTAATGAATGATAAACGTTTCCTTGTCGGGAAACTGTTAATTATACCATTACCATATTAATATTAGTAATATTTTATATAGTGTTAGTAGTTGGTGAAAGCTTCTTAAAATTCTTTATATAAACCGCATCTAAAAATTGTAAATATTTATCTGACAGAGCATTGCTCTTTTCCCTAAACGCTTTGTCAGGATATTTCAAAGTGCAACCCCGGTTGTTTACTGAATGTAGTCCAATCGCTGACTCACAAACTAACTGTGTCAAGATAAACATTTACGTTTTTTAGAGGCTGTTTATATGAAGTTTTATCAACTGACATTTTACAGACAAAAGGTGAACTGTCTTCGTTCTTTGAGTCCCAGGAGTGGATTGTAAATACATTTTTTCTATTTTATACTCACTATGATTTTATTTGCCTCAATTTATTTTTAGTAATAATTTGTTTTTGTCGTGGCTCTTTATTTACTCGCCATGCACTTTTTTCAGATTCACCGTTTATGATTATCTTATTTCATGATTTTGTTCCAACGAATCTTCCTGAAAAAATTCTGGACGAAAAAGGTTTCTTTTAAAGATTTCTAAAACAATATATATATTGGATTTACTACAACCACGCTCTCCCGTAGACTTACCTGACACTTTTCTGATCAGAGTTCAATTAAACAACATTTCTTAGAAAAACATAGTCAGGTAGAGAGATTTTAGTCAACAATACAATAATACTCACTCATACACACAGTAAAAAGAACTTTCAGATATTGGAGGCCATTTACATTAAAATGAAACAACCCACACTTAATAAAATCATGTTTAAATATGGTCATAGCGCATCATATTGTATTTAAATATATGGTTTTGTTAACATTTCGGGCTCTTCCGCGGTGTGACGTCATAGAACCGCATTACACATTTACGAGCTGCGTTTGCTATTTGGTGACTGTTGTCGTTGCTTAGCAAAGTTTTTTCTCAACATAAGATAAAATCGTCTTTGATGGTGGGTGTTTTTATGTTAACGTCCCTGTAACGTCTCTGAAGGTGGCTCATGTGAGCCGAAAGCTTAGAACCAACTTAATAAAAAATTATCTAAATGTTGGAGATTTTTTGTCTTTACTTTCAACTGAACTTAAAGCCAAAATACGATGTCTAAAACGGCTCATGATTAAACATAATAGGCATTCATTGATTCATTGACTCTTATATTTGACAGTATGTGTTTAGAAAATATATATATATATATATATATATATATATATATATATATATATATAATACCATTCAGGTTCTTTATCTAAATATGACCATATCATCCTATCTCTCTCTTTCTCTCTCTCTCTCTCTCTCTCTCTCTCTCTATATATATATATATATATATATATATATATATGTACAAATGGAGAGAGGGAAAGATATGAACAGATTAAGATAGAAATATAGAATTTGAATATTAACAGACTGAGAAAACGCTATGCTTGACATTTTTGTTACTATAATCATGCGTATTGAAACTGTATATGTACTGACTACATGATCACAAACCCTTAATCCACAAATAAAATTTCCAAGTTATTTTTATGATTTATTAAATCTGAATATATGTAGATCTTTTGTATTCCATCAATTCCGGAATATTCGACGGCGCAGTGACTATTTTAAACGATCAAAAGAATTTGAACAAAGCACATAAGGTAAAAAGCAAACGATAAGCATAAAACTGCCTAAGAATTTCAAAGAAAATCATTCAGTTACAATAGATTATCAAACAGTGGCTTACTATACTCGAGTATAAGCAGAAGCCAAAAGAAAAACATCACAATTCTTTCAGCTATAAGCATCAGTTGGAATATATTTAACGATGAGGCTTTGGGGGCTTATTTTAATGTTTTCCAATAAAGTAGCTCACTTTGTCTACCCAACCGTCCGCGAAATTGATAAACTCTCTTTCGAAACCAATACCATCGAACATATATAACAAACATGTAAAGCAAGGATAGATAAACATCCAGATAAAAGCAATGAAAAAATTAATCATGTGTATTAGCAAATGGATATCATACGAACAAATACTGCTTGTACACTGCTGATAAAAGAAGCTAAAAATTAATCAGACTGAACTGATTATGTAGTGTCATAATTCATGGAAATGGTCCAACTATAGTTAGCCTTTGATCATAAAAACCCCCATGAAACTCAAACAATAAACACAGAGATGGGAAGAAAATAAGAGACATCTGAATACATTAACAGGCATATGACTGTTATCTACATATCTAGAGAGCTAGCTAGCTAGTAATTCTCCCGTGTTTAATAAGTCAAGGGATGGGTTCAATAAAAAGGGAGGTTCAGAAACTTTTTATTAGTTTATAAGTCTAGGGGTTCTTCATGAACGATTGCACTCACAGTATGGCTTCATGCTTTGAAGGTCTATTGGCTCTCAGTTTCATTGAAGACCTTTAGTGGAACTCATACATTACTAAGGTTGTTAGAAATGATCAGCTCATTATATCGCTATTTCCATGTCAAATGTCAAGATCAGCCCCATTTTTCATTCCACTCGGACATGCCACTCTACTTGCACAGAGTCAAATTATCTACATTTCTTCTTTGTTTCAAATATAAGAAATTCCACCCAGAGCACTTTTATCTAGGAACGGCCATTTTGTGTGAATGCATTCAAAAACATGACAATCTTAATATCTTTAAGACATTTCTGTCTGAATTTAAGAGATTAGTAACTTATTTACACTATTTACATTCGGACAGTTTTTTTTATCTTTGTTGTTGTTATCATCTAGTTTCAGCCGTTGTGCCATGGTCAATTTTTATCTATTTCCTTTATCCTCATGATTTTCACTTTGTATAACATCCTCTTTCATTTATATCACGCCATCCTTATTCGTCATTAACGTTTTAACAATAAATTGAGTGACTTTGAGCTTTATTTTAGGTAAATTCTTGTAAAAAAATTTTAGTAAATAATTAAGCAATTCGGGTACTAAGTATAATTATAATTTATAATTTAACACTATATATATATATATATATATATATATATATATATATATATATATATATATATATATATATATATTGATTGTTTAATACTAGGTTTTTGGTCCTAATAGGGTTAGACCAGTACACATTTGTATTAAAAAGTGTTCTATACAATGATATTGTTGAACTTTTGAATATTTTTCATTTTTAAATGAGTTATTTCGCTACCTTGGTTTCCACCATGAGTGGTTTCTTCAGGCGATTTTTAATAACTGATTTTACCTTTTACTGTTTTTCTTTTTAAGAACGCTCTTGTAACGGTGTTTTATCTGAACGTTCACGTGGCAGAGGATGTACTTTGTTTATATTCAAACGAATTATGACATTTTCTTCCATGGTTGTATGAACCTAAAAGGTATTTCTTAGTGTGGATGCATTTTGTCATAATTTCTGTTGTTTCATTTAACAGTTCGTCTTTATTTGGGTATGTCATAATTTCTAATCTTTCTTCTTGGTACAGTCTACACATAACGTGGAAGATTGTAAAAACAGCCAAGCCTTACATTGGTGGGCAAATATGTAGATTGTGCCATGAAGAATAATTAGAAATTACGACATACCCAAATAAAGGCGAACTATCTTCTTCCGCCGCACCTATAAGTCGTGCCGTACCGTTTCAAAACCACTGCCGCAAGGACATAGAAAAATGAGTCATTAAAGAAGTTCTCTTGCGATAAAGTGACCTGCGATAGTCGTCAATGCATTTTAAAGGAAGTATAATGAAAGCCACGCATAACGACATAATCCCTGTGCTCAAAAGCACTCAGCTCTGATTATCTTAAAAAATAGAATCTTAGTAGAGTTAAAAAGAGTTTTCCTCCGCAAACCTTCGTACACGTGTAAAATTTTGACGTCTATGCATCAAGATACAGATGTGAGGTTATACATACGGTATCTAACAAAATATCAGCCTAGATTTCATGGATTAGTAATTATCGTTATTTACATTAGAACTATTGTTCTCATCTTTATTTTTATTATAAACAAAGCTGTGAACAATTGTCCGAATATAAATAATAAAAAAAATTGTTGATTAGTAAAACGTTTATTTCATTGCATAAATATTTCTAGCGGTTGTATGTTATGCTTATATGTTATATGAAAAGAAATAAGGTGGATTCATTTTTAATCTCGTGTATATCAGCGTTGGTCTGTGAATCTGATGATATTGTAATCGTCTATTCAACACCAGGTTCGAGTTAGGGTTAAACAGTCGAAACAGGCCGAGTAATAACTGGACAGTGCCAAAAGTAAGAACTAGACGAGATATTCTTAAATATGGCTAGTGGAGTGAGAACATTCTATTCTCCTAGATTAAATAAAGGTGCCAGTTCAGACAGAAATTAATGATTTCATATTGCATCGATACATAATTACGTATTAGAATATAAATGATGGCAGGATCTACCTGCGCAGTTAAAATGAAAGCTGGTTCGTTTTACGCAGATTAAAAAATGGCAGTATGAAATGTCCTGAATGTCGAAGTTTTAAATTAAGAGCTACTTTACAATTTTCAAGCTTAAATATGGGCTGTAATGACGTTTTGACCAATCACAAGATATTTTTTTTAAATTAGAAATAAAAAAGTTCCGATTAGTGCTAACAAACTGAGAATTTTCGTTTAAAATCCTGAACAACACTGATGCAAGTATGATTAGAGTAATTTGATATCTTTCTTCCGCCAAGCTTATCAAGAGATAAGTTTGAAAAAACCTGTCTTTTTTGTTAGTCTCGTGGTAGCGAGAAAGTTCAGAAAAGCACAAAACGTCTGCTTCTAAATCAAGTGGCAAAATATGTAGGACCAAAAACTAAGCTCCTTTGAACCTATAAATAGAATATAAGAAAGATGTTTTCAACCGTTATTTTCAGTGATTAATGGTCAGACTAATGGAGTCTTGTTGAAATGCCAAGAAGACAGTGGTGTGATGTTTTGGGATGGTGTGATGTTTTGGAATGGTGTTACGCCTTGTCTATGCCGATTTGCACTGGAACTCTGCATAGTCCCATTACTTTACCACCTATAAGGTGTTAAAGTGATGGGCCCATGCCGAGTTCCAGATAGTGTTAAGGTAATTATTATGCACAACAGTACCCCATCACATTCGGTAAGGAAAACTAACTTATATAAGAATGAAACAAATTTCAAAGGCTCGTTTGATAAATTGTCCAATTTATTCACTCGACTTTAATCTGAAGAGTTTGGCTGACGCCAATTTACAAGTTAAAATGAATGTAGAATGCTACGCTGTATCTGGGCAGTTTGCTTTACTTTAAGAAAGACAACAGTTTAGAAAATCAATGGCTGACTGTATTCTAAAACTAGTTTAAAAACTTAAAATATATAATATATATTCAATATAATGTTGTCTTCATAATTTTGTCATTTTTGCAATAACACTGTTTTTGATATTTGCCTTTACAAAATTTTTGCGCGTTCATTAATTACAAGATTTAATTGATTATTTCAAATAATGTATAAGATAGAAAACCCGCAAGTATGACATGTTGACTATTATAATTTATATAGATGCGAAGTCCCTGCACATTGATTGTGCAAATATTTTTGCAGGTACTTACATTAGTTTTCTCAAGAATAGGATGAACTAAAAGTTGCCAATAATTTGAGACGCAGCGTCGTATTTTAGTGAAAGGCATCATTCTGCGCAATTCTGTTATCTTAAATTCATAACGTATTTTTATCAAGCTTATTAATCGGACATGTTTTCTTAGTTTGTTTGCTATTTTTTGGATTTGTTTCGTAAAATAGGATTGATTTGCGTAAAACTCTTATGATTATATGTTAAAAATCATAGACAAAAAAAGCGGCAATTAGCGTCACATATTGCAATTAATTACAGCGACCTCTGCAAAAGCGAGAAAAATGACAATTACACTAAGTGCTACCCAAACATACGGAGAATGAATGGATTGATCAAGCTGTCAAAATGATGAAAGTTTTCCGTGTCTCTCAAACGTCTCATAAAATCTGAAGGCGCATTGGGATATGCCTTTTAAAAGCTCAGCTAATTAAAATATCATGAAACAAGAAAGTTTCTTTGGAAACAAAGAAAAATGTACTGAATATTTACGTAATATCGGTCTTCCTATAAGGCTGTAAATACTGGACAAATATATATATATTTTTTTCTATATTAAAATTTCAATATCAGAGGGTACTACTGAATAAACGTAGAAAAATCATTAATACGTGTCGTCAGAGAAATAAATTTAAATTTACAATAATTATTACATTCTTCCATTTATTCACAATTTTGGTGAAGCAGTAACATTTCCTCCTACCTACAACTACTAACCCAATGGTCAAGCCACATGCATCCCACTACCATAAGAGAAATTACTACTAAGATTCCTCTAGCTTAACCCTATAATAGCCAATATTCCCCCATCCCTTCCTATGCTAGCCCCTGCCTCCGGCATTGGAATGTTTCCTTATTGTTTGATTAAATGGGGTTGATAATGCATGTCTTAAACTGATGTGTTGAAAATGGCTATTTCCCCTCTAAATTTTATCTGAATTTACAGACATATATATATATATAGTCATCCGCAGACAGATCTATTTTGATATATCACAGCTCATCAGTAGGGTTAGACATCCGATTGCTTTTTACCAAGGATTGAGACCCGCTCGAATTGGCATCAGTCGGTGATTCTATCTCTGAGCTATGGGCGCTCAGTACAACAGACTTTTAGCGTGTGATATATCATGTATTCAAACAGCAGTAGTGAGAGTGTTCTAATTCGTTACTGAATAAACGATGCGTAGATACTAGAGTAGCTACTGTTTATTCAAAATCTACCATTCTTCTAGAATGCTCAATCAGGTGTGAGAGCGTAAATATATGATGTATTCAGCGCTTATATATATATATATATATATATATATATATATATATATATATATATTAGACCGTTATTGGTCAGTATCAAATTAGACTATTAAGGAGTTGTATCAAAAAGCGCTGAATACATTTCTAATGCAGAGCTTTTAAATATTCTAATTCAGTAGGTTACCTATATATATATATATATATATATATATATATATATATATATAACAAAATGACAAACCTGTAAAAACAAAAGGATAATCCCCCCAAAAAATTGATTTAATTAATAGAAATATATTAAATGAATAAAAATAGAGAGCTAAATTGATATGATGCAGAGAAGTATGAAATATTGAGAGGAAAACAATACATAATCAAACGTATAGCATTGAGTTGTAATGATATTTAATCCCAAAATTGTTTTTTTTTTTTTGTGGTTTACTGATAAAAAGATATTTTGGTAAGAAGGTTTGTGTTGTAGAGTGCTCGATATCGAGGTACAGATAGAGCGTTAACAAAATTTTCGAATTCATAGTAACGATCATGTCTACTCTGAAATGTTATAGGCTTAATTTTTACTTCGTTTAGCGTGATCGTCATTCGTGGTCGAGAGGTCTATGACGCGCCAGATCACTTAGTGGTTTCCCCTATGTGGATAGGGGTTGCAGGTTCGAATCTTGACAAATGACACACATTTTCGTTGCAAACATTTATTATAAATAATCAGGACGGTAGAAATAAATATATAAATACTGTTTGATTATAAACAAAATATCTACTTAAATACGAGTATCGATCAAAAATAATGTTCAAACAAATAATTTCAAATTATCGGTTTCGTTAATTATATATATATACATATATATCGGAAGAAATATGGTTTAAACTTTAAACTATCTTAAGAAACCATCAGTATAGGTGAGTGTTGGGACGTAGGCAAAGAGAGTTGTGACGTCGGTACAGTGTGCCGTATTTTTTGTAGTTGTTTTTTGTTTTTATCATATTTACATTGAACATAAATAATCAATATTCAAATACTTTACTTCAAACGTTAGTTTTAGTGGATAGCAGTATTTGAAAAGATTCTTCTTTTATTTTAAATATTATTTATTTTCATCTACTGGCCTGCGTACTCGAAAATACTAATAAACATAATGTGCACTATTATTTAATATATATATATATATATATATATATATATATATATATATATATATATATATATATATTGTCAGTGTGTGAATACACACACACATATATATAATGTTGAGTTGTAATATTGTTTAGCGCCATTAGATCAGTATAGACAATTTAAATACAAGCGACTGGAATAAATATGTGATAAATTCAAAGATGGAGTACGGGGTAGCAGTGTGTTAAAAATCCCATGCCCCGGACCACAAATACAACAGGAGCACCTCGACGTGGTGTAATACTAAACAAGATGTTTCGCTAGAATAATTGCGACTGAATAGTGAGTTCGATCGTCACTGATGACACCATACTTTAGACTTTAACAAACAATAGACCATAACGATATCGTTTTTAACCGCATGAAACTATGAAGGTGTACAAGAGATATATAGAAACGCTATTTAATTATTTGCTTATATATAGATATATAAAAACTCGAAAATGTTTGTGTAGTGATACTATGCTTTTATAAACCATTGTAACAAACATTACAATATATATATATATATATATATATATATATATATATATATATATAGTATAGAATGAGGAGAGAAAAAAGAAAAAAAAATTTTCCGTCCAAAACATTAATTTCAAACAGTGCTCGATATATGATGTATAGAGCTGTGAATATCAAGCTGGGACATAAATTTCTTAAATTAGTAGGGAAGCACTTTCCCAAAAAATAACCCTCTAAGCGAAACCTTTAATAAAATTACCATAAAATTAAGCTGTTCCAGTATTCTAGAAAAAATAATCAAAATGCATAACACTAAAATATTAAAAATACACAGCAAAAATAAATCCAACACTAATACAAGTCCGTCCCATGATAACAAAAGCAAAACTTCAAAATACGTGCTGTTTTAACGATGTGGAATTCAAATGCTGCCAGAAAGATGGGTAAAAGTAGTGGCTAGTAATGGTTAAGATTTTTAGTGATATGCTTCTTATTAAGTTTTGTAAATAAAATATTTTTTTCATGAAAAATCACCAATAACTTATTTAAGGACTTGATATATATATATATATATATATATGTATATATATATATATATATATATATATATATATATATATATATATATATAAATCCAGGTGAAGAGGATCGAAGGTTTTACAATTTTGAGTGCCCTGGCATTTTTTATATAAACATTTTTATATAATTTATTTTATATATATATATATATATATATATATATATATATATATATATATATACAGACACAAAGATGTGCCTGTGGTGATAGTATTACTAACACGTGAACTGTTAATTAATTCAGCACTAATTTATTTAGACAGTCCCGGTGATTGTAATTCTTAATGATCAACACTGTTAATGCCCACAGTAATTTCAGAAATCGCAGTTGTCTCGTTTAGCTTTGTTGTATTCCTGATTGATGATTTCATATGGAAAGAAACTTTGATGCACTACACTTTTACATCAAAGGCGATGAATACGTGAAATTGTAAGCTTCTTGAATAATTCAACACTGAAAGCCGTTAGAAGAGGTTCTCGCTTCAAAAATAGTATCTCTTTATTGACTTTGCTTCTCAGATGGTTGAGTGAGGAATTCAGTTTTCCTGATATTACAGCTGTTTTCACTTAAATCCGCCTTGGCCGACCAAATCACACACACACAAACACACACACACAGGGGGGGGAGAGAGAGAGAAACACCACACACATCGACTTTAGCGCATGATAAGCAATATAACATAATTTTATGTTATTTGCATTATTGCCTTTATAATATTATTATAATTTTACTCACTCTCGAGAATTGTAATGTTTGTCGGCTTCGGTCGAGTGAATCAATTTCCTCTTCATCTACAACAATTGCCCAGTGGTATCAACTGTGCATCTGTTTGAATAGTTTTCGTTGTTTCTCTGATCTCCTGCCTATTACACCCCTTGGTATCTTGATTATGGAAGAGACTCACACTTTCATGTTCCGAAATATTTTACTTCATAAGCAATGTCTTCTTCTTCCTTTATTTAATTCATATTCTTTTCGCTTCATGATAAACTTAGTCAGTTAAATGCCATACGTGATACACGCTTGGGCGATCATGTCCCGAAAGAGACATGACTGACTGAGCAGAAGATTTTCCCGCAGTAAGTTGCCATTGATTTCTGTGGGAGACTGGTTGTCAACCAAGGCTATAGAACCCAATCTGTCCTGTCATTTAACCCATAACTAGAGGGAAGAGACAGATTAATACCTTTTCGCAAGAGTATTTGCGCGTAACTGAATGCAAGACTGTTGCTAAAAGAAGCTGCACCACATTTTTCCATGAGAAACTTTACTTTAGATCATATCCAAGTGCCAAGAACAACTCGAGGTAGAGGGTTACGATTAGAGGTAGTTTATGCGGATAGAAGTGGAACATAACGATTAACACTAGACTAGCGCTCTTGACTACATTATGATTGAACAACAGATTTATGAATATTTCTTTTTTACGATAAGGTTCACTACGTACAAGACCCAGGGGCAATTGAAGTAGGGGTTAAATTAAGGAGTAAGTTATATAGTTAAGAGGGAAAAATAACTCTATTCTTGAACAGGTTAAGATTGAAGAAACATCCTTTTGGCAGTCGATTATGTTCACAAGAAGCTGTTCTAGTTACTTACTTCTCATCAATAAAATACGGAGGGAATGTGGCGGCTTGCTACAATATGAGTAGCATGGCGGTTCTTAGACGTGAAATGCCGGGACTAGTTCGTCTGAGCAAATGGCTACAGACTAGTGAGATGTTTGCTGCCACATCTCACCTGTGAGGACGAAATAGGAGGATGGGAAATAATTTGTTATCTACAAAAACTCAAAGACGCTTTTAGAGTCAATCAGGAATGGAAAGTGAGAACTGAGAATCTCCTACCCATATATGAAAACAGAGCTTCATTTTAAGCTTAATTTGGCCCTTATAAAGTTAAATGATAGCGTGAGAAGTCAGGTAGTTTCTAGAGCGGTTCATCTTGAATCTCTAACGATACATTGTGTATACGAATTTCAGGTAAAGAAATTTCAGGTTTAAGACATGGAGCCTTCACGAGAGGAAATCCATTCGTTTGTTTTCAAGGCATTGCATGTAACCAACGTCCCCCCTTCACTGAGAGGTTAGGGCTGGATCGGATGAGGAATCTTTGAGATGCAACCGTATATCGTCGTATCATCGGCAAAGATATTCACAGATGATCTGAGTCTATTCTTAGGTAGGTCATACAAAGAAAAGTTAATACTGATATTTAAAGAGCACGATTTGACAACAGTATTTAACAATTGTGGAACAATGCTTAATGCTGTATCTTAATCTGACTGAAAAACTATATTTTCTTTTTTTACGTTTCTTAACTCGTTGAAGTGTTGCAAAATATTGGAAGAACAATGTCAAACCTTTTGTTTAATAATAATAATAATAATAATAATAATAATAGAAAGTTCTTGTTTTAGTCGTCACTTTACTACAAGCAAGACAAGGAGCTACTGGAATATAAGAACGAATGAAAAGACAGGAAACAAGGGATAAACTTAACTCCTGTTCAAAAGACTAGAAAGGAATGTGAACCGAGGGACAGGCAAATCTACACCGGCGTGCAAATTTTACTGAAACAAAACAAAGAATGTCTTCCTAGGATCTTTCACACTTTCCCTGATCACGTATTCACCGTCTCTTGGTGTTGTTTTTCCCTTCCAATCGCATTCTTCTTTGCGTTTTCAACTGATAGATCCAGTTTCTTTTTGAAATGACAAGACTGACACCAACAAAAATTCGCGATCTCTCTGTAAGACTTGCCAGTGTGTTCGTGTAACGTTACAATTTTCGTACGCTTCCTTGGAGTAACGCCCATCGCAGACAATGGCCATAGGAGAACTAATCGACAGCCGAGACTATTGTGTCTGGCCATGATAAAAATTGATGCAATCACAAACGACGCAATATTTTCAAGGATAATCAAATTTCAGTGAATTTTCACAGGAGTGTACTTACTCCTGTTGAGAAAAAAAATTGTAAATAAAAGTTCATAGTTTAAGCAGAGCCGTTAGCAGTATAGATTCAAAATAGACTCTAGAACTAACTTGAAACCCAATCCGGGACAAGAAGCAAGAGATAAACCTCTATTCTTGTCCAAAGAACTCCTGTTGTACAGTACCTGATATTCCCAACCGGTCTCCCATCTAAATAACGCCAAGGCTCGACGTTGTCTAACTTCGGTGATTGTACAAAAACCCGTCTTTTAAAGTGATATGGCCGTAATCCTGATCTAAAGTAAGGATTCTAAGATACAAGGGTTAAACAATTTTTAAAATATCTTAAAAGAAAAAGCTTTGCATTGCTAATATTTACTCAGCAGTATATTTGCGAAAAAGGATAAATACAATACCTGTCAGTGGCTGAAGAGATCGAGGTTAAAAGAAGATATGAGGACAATCACATTGGCTTCACAGAATGCAAACCTATTTACCAGGAATTATGATATTATGTGTGTGTATGTATATACGTGCATATAAAATCAATTTTCAAAAACGTCATAAACTAAGCCTGTGTTCATTATAAGACACAGTTAAGTGCTTGTCATGTTGTTGTGCTTGGCCAGCAGGTAGCACCTCCTGATCTTCTTGATAATACATGTATTGTTCTCTAGATAAGTGCACTGCAAAACGATAAACTGTATGGAACTGACCATGTAATTTTGTTCTTTGAGACGCCGCATGACTTCTAAAGGTAAAACACCTGCATAATACAAATTACTCGATTTCATCATTCTTACCTCTTTTCCCCTGCTTCATTTGCAATTGTCTTTCGATTATTGATTCCCATCATTGTGCCGTATTACCTTCGTATATATATCTGAATATATACTCATGCTTTTTAACAAAGAGCATAGGGCCAAAATATGAGCTTAATATCTTTTCAGAAGCTACTTGCTGAAAAGCACTACATACTGCTTATCTACATGATAATTTCCTACGTGTTTGTTTTCACAGTTATGAAGTCTTCTAACGGCAAAATCTAATGTTTTCAAAAGATTCTTCTCAAATGCTTTCAAGAACTCTTTCTGGCATTCACCATTCGCCACGCAAGAGAAGGTAGCACTGTATGTTCCTCAAGAACTAGGTATTTTTAGTGCTAGAGGCTCCTATATCCTATATCAATAAAATTTTAACAAAAATGTGAGGAGGGTCCGTCTCTTAAAATTCAATTACATGTACGTGAGCTACAGGTATACCCATGATATGATTATGAGCATTATAAATGCTTTGAGGAATCTTTTTTCTAGGTTTTTCTGATGGTCCAATTTTGTCAGTTATTTCTTAACACTTTCGATTACATGTATAAGTAAATAATAAGTCAGATTCAGTGTATTTGCAAATAACTGCCATTACTTCCTGGTGTTACCGTTGCGTTTTTCTACCGTTTCCTGAAAACGAAAATGATAAAAGCACTGGAACGCCGGGACCGCCACCATTGTCATATCTTGCTAAATTATCCATGACGCCAGAGTATGAAGCCACCCTAACCTGAGAAACAGAACATTTTCTTATTTTTTACTCCTCTCAACCACAAGCAAGTTGGCACCACCGCCAGAACGCAGGGGTTACAATGAGAGAAAAGACTGGGTACAGGCGGTATTGAAGAAATTATAAAAGATGAACGTAACTCAAGAAGATAGAAGATGGCAATTGACATTGGATTTAAATTTTTGATTTAATAAATGGAAGGAATTTCCACAAGCTAAAACTGCGAGAAAAGAAACTGTCTGAATAGAAGTGGCGAAATCTCAAATTTAATTATTTCAACGGTAAAGGGGTGTAAAGTAGATGCTATTCTTGCAGCAGGCTTAAATTCACGTGGACGGGACACCAGGGAACAACTCATCAGAGCAGTTACCATGAAAATATTTGTAGATTAAAAAGCGGGAAACCACGTTATGTCGGTGAGAAAGTGACTGATGTCGAGATGCCAAGTCAGGACCGATTACATTGCAGAATTAACTTAATAATTTTTAGGCGGCACCTTTCCCCTCTGACATAAACATCAGATATATATTTTTGAAATAACTTCCCGGAACGATATTTACATTATTCGGACTATTGTCCTCATTTTTGTGCGGTCTTCTTTTAAGTGCTAGGAATTTTGAACCGAACCCTTTATTACAATCACTGGGGTATATGGACTCCATTTCTTTGCTTCATTGGCCCAGTGGATATAGACGTTGGTTAGTTCCTATAAATTAACTCAAAGAATTGTGAGTTCAACACCAAGCTACAGCAGTGGTGAACAAGTAACTGACAGGGTTAGAGGAAAATAACTCATGTCTACCAGAAGAGGCTCTAAGCAAAGGAATGGAGTCCGTATACCCCAGTAATTGTAATAAAAGGTTCGGTTCGAAATTCCTAGCACCTGAACAAGGCCGGAGCGTACAACGACCGAAACGTCGTACAAATGGTAACAAAGATGAGGACAATAGTCCGAATAATGTAAATACTGTAAATATTACCTAATCTCAGATATATCCTTAAACGATGTATGGCCTAAAATTATTCATTATTTTCAAACAATAACTATAATGCTGTTATATGGTAACTTTATTGCGTACTCTTGTTTGGCGTTTTTAGACGAGTTCCAGGTTTATTTGCCATCCATGTACTCTATTTGGAAATAATATTGGCTAAATCATGTGATCCAGATTGCAGGTGACAAGGTCTTTGCTGTTTTTGCTGTCCTTGTAGATAAACAACAATATATCGATGAACTGGAAGTGTTCCATCCTCCCCAACTAATTTTGCTGCAACTTTGTTTTTGGTGGGGTTTTTGCATCATCTTGTATCTGAAGCTGAAATAAGATTTATCAAAATTCTACTTGATTGTACATTCTCTATGGTTTCTCTATTCTCCTCTTGTAACCCTAGAGTTCTCATATTTTGATACATTGTTGCATAAGGATTGTTTTCCATAACAATCAAGATAATTTCAAATACTGACTGAAAGAAATGACTATTTTCAGATAATGAGCGTCTATCATATACAGGGTGCGGTGGATAAATTGTCTTCTAAATAACGCAAAAGTGAAAATAACACTGGCATCTCATTTTAACAAACATATTTACTAACATGCCACAAAAATATCTTGAAATACTAAAAAGTAAATTTATTCAATAAAACTTCTCATTTGCTTTAACCACAGCTTTTAAACGGCATCAATGTCTTGGAAGACACTGTAGAGTTGTTTATAAAAAGTAATGTTTACCAGCATTCATATCATTTGCACCCAGAGGACAATAAGGATTTCTTTCTTCCTTGTCCACTGGTTTCAAATAATATGCATGATGGTAAACTTGGCCTTGTAATCTGAAGGGAAAAGACATCGTTCTGTTGGAGGCGTGATATACTCTCCAAACAAAGCCAATGAAAATGCACAGTTGTTATTTCAAATGTACATCTTCAAATGTGTTTATTGACGTTCATCGCTGTTAAATAATCGTCTGAGATGAGCAGGATACCTTTCCGTTTTGGCAATCATTCAACGGTTTTCGTGTGAATCTAAGTGTTTCATGGCACTGACATTCAACTCGCCACCATGGTATCTTATAGACTAACCTCTATTCAAAATAATTCTTCTCTCTAAGAACTCTATGTCTCATTTTCTGAAGTTAGTCAAATATTTCTTTATTCATAAGATTTCTTCATCCGTTTTCCCTGTTCCTCATTTTCTGATAATAATTTTGCTTGTGTTTTTTTTTTGTTGACACTATTTATCCTTTCCTTATATATGTTTCTCTTGTTCTGAAGATAATCTTGTCTATCTCGGTCTTCCATAGGATTTCTCCGTTTTTTCATCTTGCTCTGTTAAGGTTACGAGTTGCTTATCGCTCTTCTGCCCGCGAAGTCTCTCTCTGTCTTCTATTAAGAAGTATTGGAAACGTAATTTTAAAAATATTAAAAATTAAATAAATAAAAGAAGTCATATGGCAAATTAAAGTCGATCGAAACTGTGTAATGAAAGCTGATTTTACGAACCGTACAAATTAAATAAACATGTAAGAAATGAACATGTAAGAAATGAAACAAAATTTGCAATAATAAAATTAAAAAAAACAAAAGATTTTAATTTTAATCGATCACTAAGAAGTTAGGATTGAATTTGTCAACAGATCGTTCAGTGATGAAAAATGTAACCCCTCACTACGAAACTAGTATGTTAATCTAAAATGACAACCTACCTTCAATATTTATCTGTCTTGCACTATCTTTTTATCTCACTCTTTCTTTCTCTCTATCACTCTCTCACTCGCGCGCACACACACACACACACACTCTCTCTCTCTCTCTCTTTCTCTCCATCCCCCTTTTATTCTCTCTGTACTTCTCTCTTTGATACATTCTCGGACGCTTAACACAGTCTGGGCTTAAGATGGTACAAACGTACTTATAAATAAATAATAATAATAATCCTGCCGATTGTAATGTATCTGTGAAGATCTTCAAAAAGCTACCAAATTACAAGGATCTTAAAGTGAAAATCTCAAAAATGTTGCAGATGTGGATGTAAAATATTCCAGATTGTAAAAGATTACAATACACTCATTAAAAGGATTCCTGGTAGCCCAAGCCTTAAGGTCAAGCAAAAATATATAATCACGAGTTATCTATGCAAAATGTATGTAATCTTATGGCTTTTTTTTTTTCATGAATCCTTTTCTCTGGTTTGGTCCTGGAAGGAAATGTATATATAACAGAAATCAAAAGAAATAATAATAATAATAATAATAATAATAATAATAATAATAATAATAATAATAATAAATAAATCGAAATTTTTTTTTTATGAAATTCTGTTTTATTTTAATTAATTTATCTATTTGCTCTTTAAATGAACCTAAATAAAATCATCCGTATTATATTTCCTTTAGCTGTCGATATTTCATAAATTTTTTTTTTTAACAAAATACTCTAGTATTGATGTGTTGTTTCGTTGAGCCGTTGCTACGCCAAAGGTTTGTTTTTAACCAGCGTCTTTCTCCTTGAATTCCAATCGCGTCTATGTCAGATGTTGCTTGGCAGCCCATTTAGGAGAAGGAAAACTCCGAACAACAAGCCGCAACTCAAGGTGTTAATCGTGCCGAGGAGTGAATGGCTACTGCGTTATGAGGTCACAAACGATCCCCTACAGGCTTCGGGACCCTGTTTGTAAAAGACCGTTACCCAACGTGCCGGGCAACTTTGGGTGGACTTTTGGACCCGTGCGTCACTCGTGGGAAAAACATGAAAAATACAAATAGAAATAAAAAGTCCAGTATGGCTCTTCCAGTGGATAAACAGGGAGCCCGTCCTTCAGGAGGGAATCTACCTGAGGTCGAAAAATCTGCCATAGGAACAAACTCCTACACAAAGAATGGATCTTCAGGTCCCCACAACCAGGATAATCCTAACGATGGTCCTGAAAATTCACCAGCTAGATCTACAACCGTATATTTAAAGAAAGAAAAAATAAAATGGTCTCGTGAGGAGTACAAAGTCGTTATGACTGCATTTCATGAAGCGTTACTCAAACCTAAAAAAAACGTGACTCGCCAAACATATGACATTTGGCGTGAAAAAGTTGATCAAGCAAATAGAAAGTATATTGACGAAAATAAATTAGCCAATGTACGTAGGTACATTATTCGTAATAACCGACTGACAGAGGCTGAAATCAATGAAATTAAAAGAATTGTAAAGAGACGAATCAACAAAATATGAAAAGAAACCGGAATCAGAAATAAAAAGTAATAACATCAAACAAATCACAGGTCATAATGTAGAAACCGTGAAACACGCAAATCACTGCGAAGATGATGCTGTAAGTTTAAAAGTGCTGGAAAGGTGTGATCTGAGTCAGTTAAAAGACAAAAATAAAACGAGTTCAGAACACATCGAAGATAATTATTTGACGGAAAATAAGAACAATATACAGGAAGCCAAGATAGAAATAAAAAACCATCTAAGTCAAATACAAAATATTACAATGGAGGAACGTGAACAGCTCCCAAAATTACAACCAACAAAACATAACCTCCGTACTATTAAACTCTACAATGCAGCACTGAAATCAATACTGGATGAAGACCCTCATACAAATCTTAACGAAATAATATATGCATCAGCAACAGCAGCAACAAAAAAATTGAATATCAAAATAAAAACAAGGCAGTCTCGTAGACGTGAAAATCCACCTTGGAAAAGAAAAATAGAAAAAGAAATCGAACAACTTAGAAGTGAATTATCAATACTGGATGAACTGAGTAGAGGAATAAATGTAAGAACTAGGAAAAGAAGAAGAGCCGAAAGAAAATATAACATCAGGAATGAAAATGAAGTCTTATCAAATAAAGAAAAAATAAAGCAAAAAATCCAACTGAAGGCTCAAAGAATAAGACGCTATGAGAAAAGCGCAAGATTTTACAGACAAAACAAGATTTTTCAGACTGATACAAAGAGATTTTACAGGGAAATAGGTAAAAAAAAGAATTGAAGTGACAGTACCCCCCAGAATGGAAGAAGTCACACAGTTCTGGGAAAAGATATGGGCTTGCCCTAAAGAACTTAGCAAGGAAGTACATTGGATTACGCAAGAGATAGAACGAATGAAAAATAAACCCGAACAGACATGGTCTGGAATTACAGAAGATGATGTTAAATATGCACTAAAAAAAGCACACAATTGGAAATTCCCAGGTATAGATAAAATTCCTAACTTTTGGCTATATTATTTAAATGCACCCCATAAAAAACTAGCCAAAGAACTTCAAGAAATGGTTGACGATCCCACTAAAATTCCTGCATGGATGACCAAAGGAATTACATTTCTTCTACCCAATAATGGTGACACAAACAACCTGAAAAACTACAGACCAATTACATGTCTTCCGACAACATATAAACTATTAACATCTATTTTAACAAAACAGACATATTTATTCTTAGAAAGAAATGACATGATACCGCTTGAACAAAAAGGGTGCAAACGTGGCTGTTATGGTTGTAAAGACCAATTGCTGATTAACAAAATGATCCTGGAAAACTGCTACAGTACAAAGAAAAATCTTAGTACAGCCTGGATAGACTATCGAAAGGCATTCGATAGTGTGCCACATGACTGGATTTTAAAGACTTTAAATATATACAAGATATCGCCCGTCATCATCGATTTCATCAAACAGTGCATATCTATATGGAAAACAACCCTTTACCTCAATCATATAAATGGAACCTATAAGTCTGATGAAATAAACATCAAAAGAGGTATATTTCAAGGTGATTCTTTATCTCCCTTACTATTCTGCATATCATTAATAGCACTAACCAGTCAACTTAATAAGACAGAATGTGGTTATAAAATAGGACAAAAGAAAATAAGCCATCTATTTTACATGGATGACTTGAAGTTATATGCTAAGAATGATAATGAGCTGGAAGGTCTTCTGCAAACTGTAAAATGCTTCAGCGAAGACATTGGAATGAAATTTAATTTGAATAAATGTACTAAAGCTACAGTTTTACGTGGATCAATACAAGAAACATCCTCAATTAGCCTAGACCCTGCTGTAACAATAAAAGAATTGAAACCAGAAGAAGCTTATAAATACCTAGGTGTAAATGAGAGTGAAAACATTCACCTTAAAAAAATGAAAGAAATAGTGCGTAAAGAGTACTATAGAAGGCTACGAATGATATTAAAAACTGAATTAAATTCACAGAACAGAGTTATGGCCATTAATAGCCTTGCAATCCCAGTTGTCCAATATAGCTTCAACATCTTAAACTGGACTCTAAACGACATCAGGCGAATGGATGCTAAAACAAGAAAGCTTCTTTCTAAGCATAAGATGCATCATCCAAAGGCTGATGTAGACCGTCTATACATACCCCGTAAAGAAGGTGGAAGAGGTCTTATTCAGCTGGAATTGTCATACAAGACAACTATTGGCTTACTAACATACATAGAAACAACAAAGGATTGGATGATACAATTAGTAAGGCAACATGAAGAATGAAAGAAAAAATATTCAATAATAAAAGAAGGCAGTAAATTCAAACAAGATTTACAGTTAGTAGATTCTTTAGAAAAGCAGAACGGAAGCCAAGAGCCGGCTATTGCGGCAAAGAATATGAAAATGAAAGCCAAAGATAAAGCTCTTGAACAGATGAAACAGCGCTGGCAAGACAAACCTCTGCATGGCCAATATCCAGTACGTGCCAATAAATCCAATGTTGACAAAGTTAATACTCATCGATGGTTACGTGCATCTGGATTAAAGTCTGAAACTGAAGGCTTTATTCTTACAGCACAAGACCAAAGTCTTTTCACGAGAAACTTTCAGGCAAATATTATGCATAATAATATGGATCCAAAATGCAGGTTTTGTGATAAACACCAAGAAACAATAGACCACCTAATCTCAGGCTGTTCTGTGCTTGCCCCAAATGAATATAAAAATCGCCACGATAGAATTGGGCAATATTTACATTGGGCAATATGCAAACATTATGGAAAAGTTGTAGGCAAACACTGGTATGAACATCACCCAGCACCGGTTACAGAAATAGAAGATGTAACCATTCTATGGGATTACACCATCTACACAGACAGAAAAATTGAAGCAAACAGGCCAGACATTATTGATAAAAACCAGAAGGAGAAAACTTGTCTATTAATTGATATGGCTTGTCCAGCGGATTGTAACATAGCAATCAAGGAATTTGAAAAACTGTCAAAATATAAAGACCTGGAAATTGAAATAGAAAAAATGTGGAAATTGAAAACAAGAGTTGTGCCAGTGATAGTAGGTACACTTGGAATGATAAAAAATGGAACAAAACAACACATTGAAAGAATCCCTGGAAACCCCAGCTTAAGAGATATACAAAAAATTGTCTTATTAAGTACAGACCACACACTAAGGAAAACTTTATCTATGTAATGCTGGAAATGATAGGGAAGATAGAAAAACATGAAATGGAGCCATAACAACACGCCACGACCTGCCTTAGGTCTCCCCGCAGACTTGGTTGGTAGTGAGACCAAAGCAGAAATCGAAATATGATGAAAAATGACATAATAATAATAATGTGGATCCAAGATATGGGTTCTGTGATAAACACCGAGAAACAATAGACCATCTAATCTCATGATGTTCTGTACTTGTCCCAAATGAGTATGGGAGTCGTCCCGATAGAGTGGGGCGGTGTTTGCATTGGACAATGTGCAGACGCTATGGAAGATCTGTGGACAAACACTGGTATGAACATCACCCAGCACCGGTTGCAGAAATAGATGTCACCACAGAAAAATTGAAGTAAATAGGCCGGACATTATTGATAAAAACCAGAAAGAAAAAAAACTTGCCGATTAATTGATATGGCTTGTCCAGCGGATTGTAACATAGCAACCAAGGAATTCGAAAAACTGTCAAAATATAAAAACCTGGAAATTGAAATGGAAAAAAAATGTGGAAATTGAAGACAAGTATCGTGCCAGTGATAGTGGGTGCATTGGAATGATAAAAAATGGAACAAGGTAACACATTGAAAGAATCCCTGGAGACCCAAGCTTAAGAAATATGCAGAAGATTGTATTGTTGGGTGCAGCCCACACACTAGAGAGAACTTTGTCTGTGTAGCACTAGGGATGACAGGAGAGATATAAAAAACATGAAATGGAGCCATAACGACACACCACGACCTGCCTTAGGTCTTTCCGCAGACTTGGTAGGTAGTGCGACCATAGCGGAAATCGAAATATGACGAAAAATGACAACATAATAATAATAATAATAATAATAATAATAATAATAATAATAGCTATACGTAATTTTCTAATCAACGGAAACTTGACCATGCAAACCAACGATCCATGTATCATTCAGAAGCTCACAGATGCAATAGAAATGGTAACATTTCTTGTTATTTTGAAACTAATCATCTATTCAAGAACAGGAAATCTAGTTTGTTATTGTAAAGAAAATTATTTTTTGTAGCACAAAAAAGTCACAGAAAATAAATTCACAGAAAGAATACACCATTTTGGCTAGAAAAATAGTCGCAGAAAAAAGTCGCAATTAATATATTGTTGCCTGTAATAAAGTCATATATTTCTGTCGGTACTTCATTAGTTTATCAGACCGCTATGTTTGCAACAGAAATTCATAGTAAATTGATCCAACATCTAAAAAAAATTCTAACAATGTTATGGTCACATCCGATATGTTTCATAGTTAGGGAGTCATAGTATCATAGGGAGTCATAGTATCCCATAATATTCGACTTTATTTAAGTTTTCGCTAAAACAACGAAGATCATATACGAAGACAGACGAAGCCGTAAAAAAACATTTTGTAAGAATACTATAGCCAAATATTGATACATTCCATAGATATAGAGTCCGAGTATCCGATAAGACCCGACTCTATTTAAAGAAGGACTCAATTTGACATTAGAATTTGAATTAAAAGTTACTTGAATTTTCAATTTATTTATGAGAATGTGATTTTGTTCAATTTTGGGATAAGAAGCTGGGAATTTGTTCTCTGAGTTTTTGTTTACTGTTTGCTAACCATATCTTGTTTCTTTTCTTTTGTTCCTGTAACTTTTTTTACCTGGATTCGATTTGTTGGATAATGTGGTTTCCCTAGTCAGATACATTTAGAAAAACTTAAGTTGTGTAGAGCTGTCAATACTGATAGATAACTGGTAAATCCGTGGAACATTGAAAAGATAATGAAGCCAATATTTTTAGAAAATTGAAGCAGTTTCGAGGAGTTTGACAAAATGATATTAAAACTTGACATATTAGAAAAACATTTTAGTGAAATGCATCATTAAACTATCTAGACTATTGCAGCGAAGGCAAAATACTGAAACGATTATCACTTGATTTCCAGCGAAATCCATCAGGTTGTATCGGTATAAAAAAGCAACGAGTACAAAATTATGATATAAATTATGCAAATTTATATAAAAACAAACAGAAATATTCTATAAAAATGGAAAGGATAAGATATTATGGGTTTGCTGAAATCCAAATTGGCCATTTTATCTGAACGAGAAAACTGGATCTGTTAAAGATAAATAAAAGAACACCTGTTGGTTGGGATATAAACCGAGCCCTACAAGTGGATCAAATGTAACGGACAAAAGGAAAATTACAAAAAATAACAAAACCATAAATAAGAATGTGAATTTTAGGGTTTTGCTTACGACTCCCAAAAGGATGCTTGCCCGATAACAATATTCAACTTGTTCAAGACTAGAGCTAACAGTTATCCTCCCCACATATCCTCTTTCACCTTACTCTGTAACACGCTACTTTGAATGGCTCTTGGACTTTGTATATTGTGAACATCATTGTAAAAAATGAATCTTTGATTAACTTAGAACCTGACCAAAGGAAACAAGTTTGGAAGAATTAGAATGTAGAAGGAAAACTGAAACTGAACCAATACAGGGGGTGAAGGGGGATATTGAGGAAGGTATTGCAAAGTTGAGGGGATTGCTTTTATTCATTCTTCAGCAGTAACCTCGACATATCTGCGGCAAATATGAAAAAGCAGATAAATAGCAAGAAGAAAAAGAAAATGATAATAAATCAAGTAAACAGATTGAAAAACAATGTTGACCCCAAATGCAGATTCTGTGATAAATATACAGTAAAAATTGATCATCTTGTCTCAGGTTTCACGGTATTAACATCCACCGAATATAAAACTCGGCATGACAGTTTGGGTCAATATCTGCACTGAAAATGTTTTTCTTTTTTAAGAAACTGCAAAAAAAATGTACTAATACCGCTCAAACTCAGTTACAGACAACCGTTTTCCTGAATTTATAATATACGCAGCTTGAACAGCCAAATCTAACCGACCGGACATAACAATCAAAGAGCACCAAAACAGAATATGCTTTCTTATGGACATGGTAGTTACTGCAGACTTTGATATGTCAGTCAGTTAAGTGTCATACGTGATACACGCTTTGGGCGATAATGTCTCGAAAGTGATTGACTGACTGAGCAGAAGATTATCTCGCAGTAGGTTGCCATTGCTTTCTGCGGTAGGCTAGTTGCCAGCCAAGGCTATAGAACCCAATCTGTCACATTATTTAAGAGACGGATTAATACCATTCCCAAGGGTATTTGTGCGTAAGTGAATGCAAGGAATTCAACTGGAATTCGAACTCGGCACCCCGATTTGTCGTTGGGAGTTGATATCCACTGCCCCACAACGCACATCCGGTATGTCTTTAGAGTTCTTTAAAAAAAAACTAGCAAAATACAAAGATCTTAACATGGAAATTTCAAACATCTGTCACGTGAAAACACCAGTAATCCCACTTGTTGGACTTCTGCATTTCACTGAGAAATATAAGGCCTCCCTTGGGAAAATAAAGACAGTGTTCTTACAACCAAAGCAACATCATACGAAGGGTTTTATCTATATAGAACCCAATCTGTCACATTATTTAAGAGACGGATTAATACCATTCCCAAGGGTATTTGTGCGTAAGTGAATGCAAGGAATTCAACTGGAATTCGAACTCGGCACCCCGATTTGTCGTTGGGAGTTGATATCCACTGCCCCACAACGCACATCCGGTATGTCTTTAGAGTTCTTTAAAAAAAACTAGCAAAATACAAAGATCTTAACATGGAAATTTCAAACATCTGTCACGTGAAAACACCAGTAATCCCACTTGTTGGACTTCTGCATTTCACTGAGAAATATAAGGCCTCCCTTGGGAAAATAAAGACAGTGTTCTTACAACCAAAGCAACATCATACGAAGGGTTTTATCTATATAAAACGTGCATCTCTTTGTGTGTTGTTTGATTTTAAGAAATATGCATTGAAAAATGTCATTACGCCATTCAAGACATAAGGATTATAGTTGTTACACAGGTGAAAATAAGTATGCCGTAAAAATTAAATAGATAAATAATAATACTAAGGGTCCTCGACTTACAACAGAGTTCCGTTTCTACGATGCGCTATAACGCAATTTTCTCTGTAAGTCGAAAAGTACCCGCGCTTTTACGTAAATAAGCACTCAGTCACCAATAATCCAATATGGCGTAGAGCCCGAAATTGAACCATGCCGTTCTCACTCTAACGCGAGATGATGACGAATTATTTCCTCCGTGCAATCTATTATTCTGCCAGGCCGTTTGCGTCGCATGTACGAGACAAACGACATAAACAAAGACTAATGGGGATTGCGTCGTAACCACGACTCGTCGTAGGCTGGAACTGTCATAACTCAGAAACTTACTGTAATAATAATAATAATAATAAGAAGAAGAAGAAGAAGAAGAAGAAGAAGAAGAAGAAGAAGATGTTACCAAGCACACATACTGAAAAACTGTGTTGACACCAAATGCAGATTCTGTGATAAATATTCAAAAACAATTGACTATCTTATATCAGGTTGTACGGTATTAGCACCAACTGAATATAAAACTCGGCATGGCAGAGTGGGCTAACACTATTTACACTATTCGGACTATTGTTCTAGTCTTTGTTGCCATTTGTACGAAGTTTCGGCTGTTGTAAGCTTCGGCCTTCTCCAGGTACTAGGAATATCGAACCGAACCCTTTATTACGATCATTGGTGTATAACATTCTCATTCCTTCTGCGAAGCCTCTTTTGGTAGTCATAGGTTAAGGCCCAGTGAATACAGACGTTGGTTAGTTCAAATGACTTGACCCAAAGAGTTGTAAGTTCAATACCAGGCTACAGCAGTGGTGAACAAGTAACTGAGAGAGTTCGGTTAGAGGGAGATAACGTAATGATTAAACTTATTCACGCATTCATACGCATGTTTCCACCAGCAAAAAATCTAACTTTTAATGTTTTCTTTGTTTTACATTCATACTAATTGTTGTGGATATTCGTCGCCAAATTTTGTGGCAAATCTTAACGCAAATCTTCATCGGCAATTTGTTGTGGAGTTGTTGTGGCGAAACTTCGCTGCAAAGTTGTAGTGAAGGGTTTGACACGGAACACAGAAGGTAAGTTCAAAACAGTGTATGAGTATAAAAAGAACATATATACAAAGTAAGTGTTAGTAATAAGAAATAAGTCCGAACGGCACAGTTAGGCTGCTTATTCCCTGACTAGTAGCTGGCTTTAACTGCGTATTAGCTGTCGTTTCTAATTGCCGTACTTAACTGCCTGTCAACTAGAATTTAGTTGCTTTCCCACTTAAAACAAAATGTGGCAGAAGGCCTTTTTAATGTGGGTGATCCGGGCCATATATCCCGAGCAAAAAATAATGTGTAATTTTCCCCATACGAGACTCTAACCTTCGGCGGAGCCTCGACTGGGTTATTACTCTCCTCCCGAAGGTAAAAACTTCGACAATGCGCACGGCTGAACTAGCTGTCATCGACTAGTATTTAGTTGCCTTCCCATTTAAGACAGAATGTAGCACAAGGCCTTTTAATGTGGACAATCCTGGCTATGTAGCTGGGCAAGAATTTATGTCTGATTTTCCCCAGACGTGACTCTACCGTTCGGCAGAGCCTCGACAGGGTTATTACTCTCCGCCCAAAAGCAGAGAGTTCGACAATGCGCACGGCAGAACTAACTGTCGTCGACTAATATTTAGTCGCCTCCCCACTTAAGACAGAACTATCTGTTGTCGACTGCCTTCCGGAAGTCACGCAGGTACTTATATATAGCAAAAAGAAAAGTCCATTCCTCGTAAGAGGGCTCCATAACACGTATGTTTTCTTTTCTGTGTTATATAAAAACCCATCAATATATCACTTTGTTAAATTTGTCTTTCATTCCTTTACACACGCCATTTGCATGTGTAAATTTTGTTTGTGACTACGTTTAGTCTAACAAGGAGCAGTACTGCAATACATCTGATGTGAACATGCTAATGCATTTTATAGGACAATATAAAATTAAAGAATAAACAAAACATATAGAGAGCAGAAGAATAATTTAAAAGTGAATATTTGTAAAACCGTCCCTGATATTAATAAAATAACAACACGATATTATGGTAAAACTATCAAAAGATTTAATATCATTTGGCCTTCAGCGGAACTTGTCGTTAGTGAGAAAACAAGAAATTCAATGACCATATCTGTTGTCATCGTCCTTGTCACTAGAAAATCACACCTTCTCTCTGAAATCGATATCTCAGGAGACAGTTTTTTTTCGGAGACTTCTCTGGTTGGGGAAGGGAAAATTCAAAAACAAATTTAGAATAATGCTTACACTTCGTTTATCATACTATGTGATTTGTATTCAAATAAATTCGAACAGTATAAAAAAAAGATGAGAATAACAATGAACAGACGAGGATATAATGGGATGAATATACACATACATACATGTCAAAAGAATAAATACATAGCTTTATTATTGAATATAAATGTTGTTTTTGCGTGATTTTCGTATATAACCGCGAGATAGTTTTAGAAAATTCCATTTGACGTGAAATAAGATCATTTATTTACCAAGTATATATACACCGCGCAAATAAAACTTATATTTCATATTACTTAATGTTGTATTATATTAGTAAATTTGCCTAGCTCATAGGAATTGTGTTGTCATGGTTCGAGATGAGAAATCAAATAGATTCTAAATTTGTCTATATTTCTGAGATGAGGTATTGTAACTATTTACACTATTTACATCGTTCGAACTTGTCCTCATCTTTATTGCAATATTCGCGACGTTTCGGTCGTTGTATGCTTGGGCCTTTTCAGAGTTAGAAATTTTGAACCGAACCCATTATTTAGTCCACGGTGGTAGATTGTTCTAATTTTACGTGCCATGCCTTTTTTATTTTAGTTTTAGTTAATTTCCCTTGATAATTCTTGATAATTCTCCCAAATTCTCTCCCTCTCTCTCTCTCTCTCTCTCTCTCTCTCTCTCTCTCTCTCTCTGCTGTGGGCATGGATTGAAATCACTATAATAAAATTAACTAAAATTAAGATATCCGAAGAGGGGATTCTAAATTACAACGCATATCACCTGAAAAAGACCCGAGCGTACAACGGCCTAAACGTTGTGAATATGACAATCAAAGTGAGAACAACGGTCCAAATTATTAAATAATGTAAATAAAGAGAGCTGAGCTTAACTTTCAATGGCATTCGTTAATTTAATTTAATTTACGTATGAATCCATCTTTTCCCCAGTTTTTCGATTAAATAGTAGAACATCTATTTAGTAAAATAATTATTGTAATATTCACTCACAAAATAAATTACTTTTACAACTATTCTTACAATATGTTTCGGTTTAAAATCACTTACTAAGGCTTGATAAATCAATTAGCAAAACTTTCTTATTTATATTACCGAAAATATTATTTATTTATCATCAGTTTACTAATGGGAGCTTGGTGCGTGGCCGAGTAGTTAAAATGTTCCAGTTTCGTATCTCTCCCGGGTTGATTTGTCAATGAGTTAATTTCTTTTTAATATTAGCCAGGGACGAACATCTCAGTTTGTGACATGGTTGAGAAGTGCCTGAAAACCATAACACACACTGACTCAAGCCTTGTAAGCGATATTGAGTGAAACAAACAGTTCGGAAGCTGTAGATGGTTATCCTAGCATGAAATTACAGGTTCTCGTAACCTGATTCTTTGCAGTTGCCGGGAGTGAATGCATAGTATGTAGTGTTCAGTAGTTGAACAGCAACTGATTACTCCATAATATGAATTCTCTCTCGGCAATTGCAACTACAATCCACTCCGCATAGGTGCCGTATAAACTGCAGATTGGCTCAGTGAATGATGAAATATACCTGAGCTGACTTCTACAACGGGGATTAGCTGAACATCTTGGTAGACTGAGACTACTAATGTTACTACTGTTGAAACAAATAACTTGAATTGTGATGATTTCAGAAGGAAATGGGTAGTGAAATGGGTAGTGAAATGGGTAGTGAAATATACCTTACCTGATTTCTGCAGCAGTGATTAGCTAAACACCGTGATAGATTGAGATTACTAATGAGACAACTTGAATTTTACAGTAATGATTATAAAAGGAAATGCTAGATAAGGAAGTAAAATGAAAGGTCGTGATATTAGAAGAGAAAATAAAATCTGGTTAGTTGAAGCCGGTTGATAACTTGGCAGTGGATGAAGCCATAATTCTGCTGAAATCTACATTTCTGGGGTTTCATCAGTTTTAGCACACGTGGAGCATCAGATGAAATTCAAACACTCCTAATGCGTTCCGGTTATTCCTACTCCTCGGGGCAAAACGTGGGATTCGGCTGACATCTGGTTGAAAATCTTTTGGGGAATTAAGGCTTTGTGCCATGCTTTTATTTGTCAGTGTCTTAGTAAATCGCCAGAAGTTTATACCCACAAGGAGCAAAACACGACATGTATCATTATGTCAGTCAGTTTAGGTGCCATACGTTATACACGCTTGGGCGATCATGTCTCGAAAGAGACATGACTGACTGGGCAGAAGATTATCCCGCAGTAGGTTGCCATTGCTTTCTGCGGTAGACTGGTTGCCGACCAAGGCTATAGAACCCAATCTGTCCTGCTATTCAACCCATAACTGGAAGGAAGCGATGGATTAATACCTTTCCCAAGGGTATTTGCGCATAAGTGAATACAATGGATTCAGCTGGAATTCGAACTCGGCTCCCCGGTTTCTCGTTCCGAGCCGATATCCACTGTACCACAACGCACATCCTATCATGTCAGAAAGGCGTTAATTCAATTTTAGCCATTTCGAAACAAAAGTGAACGTTATATTAGTCTCTGTCAGATACACGTAGGTCAATTAAAAAGTCGAAGTTTTACCAAAAAAGTAAAAAGACATGGTGCTACTTTTCTCGAAATTAGGCAAGTGAAAAAGTTTTTCATAATAAAAATATCAGCAATACATTTTTATATATAAGAAATGACCCAAAATGCCTATTTATGTTCTCTGTCGTTGAAGGCATCCAATTGCTTTCAAAATATATTTAGATTACGGCATTAAATAACCAAAAAAAATCTACCAATGACTTTAATCCATATAATATTTACAAATTCTTAAATGAAGCTGTATTCCAAAGTATAACTTCAACAAATCTACAGTATCAAACAGACATCACCACCTCTAGTAGTTATGTCCACACAAACATAAAGCTGAGTATCATTTACCATGTATTCAGTTGTGAAAGCAGAATAACATATATCATATTTGTATTAGCTCAAATCTCACAAGAAAATTACATTTCGGCATTAAACGACCCACACGGAGTTGATATGACGTTAAACAAACAATCAATCAATCAATGCCTAAACAACAAATTATACAAAATCAAACATACCATAGAAGAATGGAATCAAAAACTAAAACAAAAGAAAAAACTGAAGTAATAATATCCAGATTTTATACCGAACAATCCACGTTAACACACTCTTATCTTCTAAAACAAGAATCACCTCTAATCTATACGACATGCCAAGAACTATACACACATACATACTAACTAACGGTAGCGACTTCAAACAAATCCACTATAAATACTACCACACAACAAACATGAAAGAAATTCTTGATGAAATTAATCCATATATTAAAATGTCTTGAAGAATTCAAATTGTATTTCGAAATATTTCCGCAAAATAACAACAAATACACATGTCACCACCTCTGGTAATCATGTTCACACAGACATGTATATGAACAAAAACAGAGTATCTACCATGTATTCAATTATAAAAGTAGAACAACATATATGATATTTTTATTAATTTCAAGTTTCCAAGAAAATAAAAGTTTGACATCAAATGATCCGCTAGGAGTTGATATGCTCTTAAACAAACAAATCAAGTCAAATCAATTCGAATTCTTTATCTTGTGCGTTTTCCTTTTAATAGATATCTTAAGAAACGTTTTGCGTGGAAAGTACTAACTCTTGAACAATAAAAGAGCTACTCTTTTTGTTAATTCTTCTCTATTCTTACACACTAGAAGAGTAAGTCCAGCTGACAGTTTAAATTGGCCACGAACGCTATCTGCCAACATGTGCATTGATAAATTGAGTGTTATCAGATTTGTTCGTAGTTGGCATCTGTTTTAAGTCTTTGGAACTTATCGTTGCTTTTCGTGACACGCATCCCGTCAAGGTGAGCAAAGCAACATGGCTGTCGTACACGAACCGATCAGCGTTTAACGATTGAACACCTCAATACCGAGTTTAAAACAGAAAGAGGGAGAAAGATACAGCAATAAAACATGTTTAAAAATAACATAGTGATTTAAGATTAAATTGTATCTTTGAAGACCGTATGATTTGTCTGATTTGGGGAATAAAAAATATTTTTTTTACCTTTTCTGTCCCCTAGGTGTGTTTTATAGATTACGCAAAAGCATTTGATAAAATACGTGACGAACAACTATTGGAACAACGAGATAACCTTGACATATTTGGGAAGGAAAAACCAGTGTCTATACTGGTAGCATACGGATAGAAATTTAATTCAGTAATAAACAAAAATATAAAGAATGGTAAGGCAGAAATGTGTCTTCTCACCGAATTTATTTTCTCTATACAGTGATGCAATTATAAATTAGAAGTTCTACCAGGATTCGATTTCAGGAGTCACAATCTTAAAAGCATAAAAAGATATTTTTGATAAAAGAAACAGGCTGTAAATTACAAGAACATCTAGAGAAGGTAGTGAAAGGAAGCAAGAATAAACGATAGTGTGTAGAAATACGACCTGCCTTCTCTACACTAATTGTTGAACATACACTCGTCCATTCCTTATGCGTGGAATATGGTGATTTTCTAAGCGTAGCTTAGATGTGGCACAAGGCCGAAAGTAAGAGACACCCAGTGAGGAACGAACTCAATTCGTAATTGTAATGATTCTAGCGAGACAAGCTTACTAACCATTACACCACCTCGAGTTTTCCGTTATGCGTGGAATATGAGTTCTCATAGAAAGACTTGCAAAGCGGATCGCAAGTTGAGTTGTACGCATTGCAACACTGGGCTACTGTATTCACTACAAATGCATTATTAATCCATATTCCTTACTCGATTAATGCTTTTATTCACTATTTTTTGTTCCAGTGTCTTCTTTACAATTTTACTAACCAGAAACTACAAACTTATACCAGCATCACAACAAAGGACTAAATATCTACTGCAAAAAGACATAGTGCATGGTTATCAGCATGAGAACTGTAAATCGGAGATACCAAAATCAAACAATTACTGTTTTAAACATCAGGTATATTAACAGAGGAAGGAAAGTGAGACACCAAAATTCGAAGGCGTATTAGCATAATGAAAAATGCCTTTCAAAAATTAAGAAGTCTTTAAAAAAAGAAAGTTTCATTAGAAACAACGTAAAGAGAACTGAACTGTTATTTAATATCATTACTCCTATATGGCAATGAGTTTTGGACACTCTCCTCACAGATAAAAACGAGACTTGAAGCTAGCCAAATATGGATGCTGAGAATATCATAGACTTCACGGGTGAGCACGACGAACTTTTAGCGAAAAAGAAAAAAAAATGTTTATACTTAACATGGAAAGGAAAGGTTGAAATTCGTAGGACACATTATGAAGAAACAGGACTTGAAAAATATTGACACCCACAAAACTTATTGAAGGCGTGAGGAAAGGAGGAAAACTACGTATAAGCTATCTAACGAGCTTGTTTAAATTATTAGCAGAACAGAGTTTAGAACAGGTAGTGTTATGTCGTGGCTCGTACCATGTGACATCCGGTAGCCCGGATGTATAAAAGACAATGTACGCTTAGCACGGGTAGTTGTCATTATCACAGACTTCGGGAAATAACACCTACTAATGCGAGAGACTGTAAATATTGTATATGCATCTTAGTTGTACCACTCTGTTAATAAAGTAGTTTATCTAAATTTCTCTGTGTATCTCTTCATCCACGCTACAACAGATAGCTAAAAGTCAGACTTTACTAAAAGCTGCTAAGGACATAAATTGTGGAGAACTATAATTGCCAACGTTCAGAATGGACACGTCATAAGAAGACATTAACCTACTATTCACCACTTGCAGTTATTAGTCAGTGGCAGACTAAACTTTTAGAAATTAGTTACCTTAAATGACGCAAAAGTAGTCTTTCTTACACTAGACTCTACTTATTTGATATTAAGAGTCAGTCAGTTAATTGCCGTACGTGATACACACTTGGGCGATCATGTCTTCTTCGGTATATGACTGACTTGGCAGAACATTTTTGCACTGTAGGTTGTTAATACTTTCTGTAGTAGACTGGTTGCTAACCAAGTTTATAGAACACAATCTATCCTGCTATTCAACCTATAGCTGGACAGACGAAGGATGGATTAACACCTATCCCGAGGTTTATTTATGTGTAAATGAATGAAAGATATTCGACTGGAATTTGAACGCGACTCTCCGATTTTTCAATCGGAGCCGATATCCATTACACCACAACGCACACCTATTAAGAGACAAAAGTATATTTCTTTGAAAAACATCGTAGACTCAGATTGTTACACATTCAACATTCATTGCAATATACTTGTTTTGCCTTGTGATATCTCATGTATTTTTTCATTTTTTAAATCTGATCTTAATCAGTGTAATCAAAAATCAAATAAAAATAAAACGTTTACGCAGTTTGCCAGTCGCCTAACATGTCGTTGAAATTACGATCAAGAAAAATAAAAGAACAATTCGCCAAAATATATCATTATTAAAATTCTTAATCTCCAAAAGAATTTACGCTGTCTCTCTCACTGTTGATAAAAAATGTAATTTTTGCCAGATATTTTAACGACTGTTCTAGGATCATCACAATATGAACAACACTTTTGCAATTTTCGACGTTACTCCTGAATTTCCCAAAGTAGAATTCTTAATATAACATTGACTCATTATACCACAATTATATAGAATAAGAATAGAGATTCTTGATACAATCTAAAGAAGAAATTGCAATGTTATTGAACCTGACCCGGCATCTCGGCTTCAGTCACATTTCTCACCGCTGTGCTTTTTTTTCTATAAATATTTTTCATAATAATTTATTTTTGGTACTCGACTTTACGAATTTAAACGTAGTACTATATTTGCAACTAAGCTTCATCATTTTATTCACTGTAACCGTATGTTCTATGTTAACAGTTTCTTCTCTACTCGCTTGGAGACCTCTCTTTCAGCTTTTTGTTTATAGTATGCCTCTTTCTATTAAAAATTTTCAAAATTCAATTTCCACTGTTAAATAATACAATGTTGATAGTAGGAGAGAATTGTTTGATATATAATGCCTCTTTTATAGCGAGATGCCTTTGATATTGCGATTTAAATAGTACTTTTGTATTTCCACCAAAATTTCCCTTAAGGATTCTTGTAAATTATGGGTCAATAATTTTTTATTTTATTGCACTTTATGTATATGACAAAGATTTCATGTCACGCGTTTCGTTCTTTAGAACGTCATCGGACTACATTTGTTTACGCTGATGCGACTACACATGTGCTTGATTGGGAGACGCTGGGAATTTTCAATTTTGAAAATAAAAAAAAGTAATTTAATAATGTGTTTTTAATTTCTTTTATTCTTTTGGTTTGCTTTTTAATAGTATATTTTGTTTTTCTTTTTTTATTAATTTTTGGGGTATATAACCAAGCCAATTACATTTAGATTCTTTCCTCTCATCATCTTTTTCCACTTCCACATAAGCCTTTCCTCCGAAACTGTTCTTGATATATTAAATATGTATTTTTTGTTATTCCATATCGGTATATATTATATCATATCAAAATAAACGAATTCGGGTTTTTATGTATTTATATAATGCACAAAAGAAAGACTGATCAATTTTAAAAGAATGGAATACTAGAAAACCAGTTGGATATTTTTCTTGTCAGCGTTTCGCTTCCTATGAGTATTCTCAAAACAAATCATACAACCGAGATCGATCGTGAATCAGTTAACGGTTCGATTGCCACATTCTCAATAAATCTAAGCCATTAGAAAGAAAGAAAGAAAGAAAGAAAGAAAGAAAGAAAGAAAGAAAGAAAGAAACGTGAAATAAGGTGGCATGGTGAAAGAAAGAAAGAAAGAAAGAAAGAAAGAAAGAAAGAAAGAAACGTGAAATAAGGTGGCATGGTGAAAGAAAGAAAGAAAGAAAGAAAGAAAGAAAGACGTGAAATAAGGTGGCATGGTGAAAGAAAGAAAGAAAGAAAGACGTGAAATAAGGTGGCATGGTGAAAGAAAGAAAGAAAGAAAGAAAGAAAGAAAGAAAGAAAGACGTGAAATAAGGTGGCATGGAAAGAAAGAAAGAAAGAAAGAAAGAAAGAAAGAAAGAAAGAAAGAAAGGAAAGAACGTGAAAGATGTTCAATAAATGAAAGAAAGTGAAAGGTGTTCACTGACCTAAACAGAAACTGAAAAAAGAAAAAAATCGACCTGGTGATATTATTATTATTATTATTATTATTATTATTATTATTATTATTATTTTGTGACAGTGGGAATTTTCAGCATATAGTATTTTTACTTAGATGTCGACAAATAAACGTTTCTCTTAGCGTAAAAAAATCACAAGCATAAATAGCCACCATTAATTCTACTGTTCTTTTTTTGTCAAGACGTATATATTTCCATAAGTTTGCGAATTACTGCCTAATCAATATTTTGCACGTATTCGATCTTCTATTAAAAAATACTTTAACTACTTTTTCAATAGGAGATCGAATACGTGAGGAAAATAATCATTCCTTCGAGATTACACTCGATCACTGATGAAGGACTTATAAAAAGTAAAACTACAGCAGTACAAACAATAGATGCATTTCTATGCGGCTCACAAAGGGGCTTATCGTCAGGCAGCAATCCTCAACAACAGTTATCAGCCATTATTTCTTTACTCTTATTTTTCATGATAATTTTGAAAAGTATGCGAAGACATGGCGGTGGAAATATTTTCTTCTTAGGAATAGTGATACACCTTGAACGTTTGCATATTACCAGAAATCTAAAAGGAAATAACGATTCATCGAAGAAACATTTCTTAAATAATTTTATGATGTGTCTTAGTTTCTTTATTTCTTTCAGTCTATTGCCATACGTGATACACGCTTATGCAAAAAAATGACTGGGCAGAAAATTTTCCCGCAGTAGGTTGTCATTACTTTCTGCGGTAGACCAAGGCTATAGAACCCACTCTGTCCTGCTATTTAACGCATAGCTGAGGAAAAAAGAAACGGATTAGTACCTTTTCCACGGGTATTTGTGCGTAAGTGAATGCAACGAATTCAACTGGAATTCGAACTCGGCTCTCCAATTTTTTGCTCAGCTGATATCCACTTTATTTCTTTGGTTGGGTGAAATGATTGAAAAAATGTGTAAACAAAAAATGTTACTTCAACCATAAGTTATCTTTGTTTAGGGAAATGAATTTCATTGATGAATGTATCATACTAACCATATGGGTTAAACAAATATTTGGTGTTTACATACTTTTTTTACACCACAATCAATGGCAGCGTACACAGTGGATGAAAAGTAATCATAACTGACCGACAGTTAAGGCATTGGTTTGCAAAGTTTCATTTTAGAGAAGCGTCATTGAAAGCTGAAACCAAACCAGGGATGATAAAGCTTTGAAGTCATTAATGGAAAGCAATCCGTGGTAGAATTTTCGGTAATTAGGAATGATGTTAAACATCACAATCTACCATATACCGACACTTAGAAAAAAAACTAGATGGGTCAGCAAGCAAGGGGTTTTCTTTCAACACGCTCTTAGCGAAAACAAAGCTGATCGTTGTTAAAAATAAGAAAAATTCTTTATAACTGAACTTAAAATGGCGATCGGAAATTTTGTAACCTAACTTAAACAGAAAATTAGAGATCTAAAACGGTCACTTTATTTCTGTTTAAGTTTGGTTACAAAGAGAATTTCTTGCGTCCTGAATCTTAAGTACGAGATTGAAAGCATTTAATATCTGAAAGTTCCAAGTAAAAAGTTTTCTTTTTATTTGAATATATTTGTTTTAAATTTTTATTGAAAATTTCACTATTTTTGGACGAACGAAAATATTTTTTTTCAAATGTGAAAACGTTGATAGATTGAAAGAGACATTACTGATAGTAATCTTTGCTGCTGTTTTAAATGAATTTTTTTTAATCAAAGCTAACTTTTATAAATTCTGTTTTCCATAAATTTATCAAACAGAATTTGAAAGAAGGTTAATTTTCAATTTCTAATCTTATATAAGACGTGAAAAACTTTCCAAAGTCTTCTACCATTGAAAACTAGAAACTGAATATATCTTAAAAATTTTTAACACAATTTTTACATATCAAAATAGTAAATAGTTTCAAATATGATTTTCTTTTAACATTGATACCCAAGTTCTGTGTTCTTATCTTTATGAAAGGAAGCGAGTATAAGTTATCTATAGACCTAAAGGAGGTGCGTTCAAGAATATTTATTGTTTCCTGTCAAAATTAATGCTGGGTGAGCAAAATTCATTGCGTGCGCGGTGACGCCAATTTTTTACTCATGCGAGAAAATCTTCGCACAGGCAGACCTTGTGTGGGCGCAGTTATTCCGCCTAGAGTACAGAAACGCCCGTTTGATTTTCATTTTCATGCTAGATGACCGATCGCATCAAACAAATATATTGCATCAAATTCCTCCAAAAGCTCTATGGCATTCAGATGATTCATTAACCACTGGTGATGATGTCATGGTAAAGGTTTTGATCTGAATTTTGCCTATCAACCGCTTCAAACATGGCCACACGTCAGCGGAGTAAGGCTACTCAGGTAGACCACGGACAAGTTGAAACAAGGAGATGATTGAGAAGGCTGTCACGTAACAATGCAAAAAATTGTTCACGAATTGCGAATAAAGATGGGACTAGTGCATTGCATTTTAAGGGAGGATTCATACATGCGGAAAGTGTACGTTCATTCCGCCCACATAACCATAGATTTCATGATCAAGAACAGCACATCACTTGTTCGACAAGCTACCTACTCTCTCGACTTGGCACCGTGAGCCTTTATGGCTCTTTCCTAATTTGAAAGTAACACAGAAAGGGAGGCGTTTTGAGTTGTGAGGAAGGAAATGATAAGACAGCAGAGCTCCATATAATTTTAGAAAGAAACGTTCCAGATGTGTTGCCGGCAGTAGTAGAACTTCAAAGGGAAGTATTTCGAAGGTTATAAAATAAATTTTTTAAAATGTACCAAATTTATATTTTATGCCCAAAGGCTGAAGGGAGGATCTGCAACGTAATGAACCTGACTTGGCAGCTCGACTTCGGTTGCTTTCTCACCGACATGGTGCGGCTTCCTTCTGTCGTCTTTACAAATATTTTTACGGCTTCTGGCGAGCTTCTTTCCCTGATGCACCGACCACATCAATTTACTCGTGCTACTAGATTAGCAACTAACCCCACCCTTTTTACCGTTAATATAGTCAAATGTAACCTCCTCTTATACTCTAAATGATTCTTTTCTCGCACTTTCTGTCTGTGGAGCTCTCTTCTGTATACTTGCTTCCCTGATAACTACAATCTCCAAAAGTATAAACGCAACGTCAATTGCTGTCTTCTACATCACTAAATCTCTTCCACCTCCCAAAATCCCATCCACCCACTAAACACAATTATTCTCTTATCCTTTCTTCGGCATCCCAAGTACCCTGTTTTTCTCTTACTACGTACCAGTAAGCTTTATCATCTCTGGTTTGGGGATGAAATAATTATAAAAAAAATTAAATCTCGTATGTATTTTTAATTTGATTTATTATTAATTTCGAAGAAAAATCAATACTAATTTTAAAGTTTTATTGTCTTAAAATTTCAAAGGCTTATTGTTTTTTCTTTTGTTTTTTCAGCCGCTTTAGCTCGGAGCAAAAGCACACCAGGTCTAGTCGAATCCCTCGGTCAAGTTCCGATTGACACGATGACAATGCAACGACACCACACGCTTCCTGCAGGATTACCGAAAAACCAGAACTCTTCCGCACCCAGTCGTGTTGGCAGTATGACCTCAAATTTAGGTAAAAGCGACAACGAGAACACCCTGTCAACTGAACCGGGAAGTGGTTTAAACGCCCCGGGGGTCCCCGTCCGTACGACAGCGGGTGGAATCATCGGTCCGTACGATGAAAATTCGTCCAAACATCTCTGCGAGCATGCCACCAACGTGTGTACCCTGACCACGTCGATGACAATCTCCAGTATCACTTCGATGACCGCAGCCGGCTCCTCGCCCATGAGGTCCCCGCTGGGCACCGAAGCGCCGCGCTCTGTCTTCTCCCCACCCACATCCCCACGCTTACTGTACGGTACTCAGTCGGACCTCCAGCATCAAGGCCAGGCCATGCAGACTCTACTCCCTGACATGCCAAGCGGAACGCCGCGCCGGGTCGTTCCCTCACCGGTTTCGACCCAGGTCTACCATCACCATATCACGCCGTTCTGCCAACAGCAGCCTTCCGTTACTATCAATACCCCACCCCAGATTTCCACCTTCTTTACGCAACCGTTTTGTGCCTCAAACTATGCTCCCTCCACCCCTACCTTCTCTCGATCAGTCGCTGGAAGCATTCCTTCCTCCCAGGCAAACCTCTGTCCACCTCTATCGCCATTTCCTCCACCGTTGTCTGTCAGTCCTTATCCCGGTCAAGCACCTAGTATTCAACTGAGTCCTCTCCCGGGAAGCAGTGTTACCGGAAGTCTCACCGGAAGTCTCACGTCGCCGCGAGACATGTCACATGACTTGCTACTTCAGGAGATCACGAGTCTACGAGAGAGACTTGCCTGCTTGGAGAGCGAGAACGCCGCAATGACAGTGAAGTTAAACCAACAACAGTGGGATGTCGAGCACCGCCTGGCTGAAATTGAGATGCACATGTGCGGGAGTGATAGTGTGGCCAGTGTCGACGGCAGTGCCACCACCGGCGATGACAAACTACTTGAACCAGTGAACAGAGAGTCTATTATATGATTTTAAAAAGCGCACCGAACGTGTTGGAAAGCATTCATCATCTTTTGAGCGAGACTTTTGCAAGGTTGGAAATTGAAAGAAAAAATGGTCAAAATATGAAGAAATGAAAGATGGCAAGAAAAGAAAGGGAAAGATGAAGGGACAGCAAGAAGGACAAAATAGAAGGTGAGTTTTGGAATGGAAACCTGAGGTAAAAAAGAAAGGACGGTTGACAATATAAATAAACCACTATTATCAAAATATAAATGATAATAACGAATGTCTCCATTTTATGATATTTATAAGACAATGGAAGTACTATTCATATGGTTGGAATAAAAACGCGACGAAAAAGACGACAGCACAGAACTGTTCACAGAAATGAAATAAAACAAAACTAAATTATGAAAAGAATTCATGAGCAAAAGAGAAAAAATGAAATAGAAAAAAAGACTCATGAGAAGGAAGTAAAATCTTCACCAAGAAGACAAGCTTATTTTTTTATGTATAAGGATGGAACATTCAGAGCCAAAGGCTGTTAAAAATTAAAAGCACCGATAAATCATAAAAAAAGCTATGATACTTATAAATTAAAATACATTAAAGCTGATCCCGCATATTTATCTAAGCAGACTTTTTAAACCTGATACACAACTCGAATATAACACACACGCACATTATATATATATATATATATATATATATATATATATATATATATATGTTTGCGTGTGTGAATGTTTGTTTAGTGCGTGTGTTCGTATATATATATATATATATGTATATATATGAAACAGTTTGCATTCATATTTGTGTGCCTGTGTTTTTTCTAATGACAATTGCTTTAATGCCAAACACCTAGTGAACAAAATCAACATTCCTGAAAAAATACATGAAATATGAACTGCATCACTCATTTCACAGTTAAATTTGTACGTAAATATATGTGCTTGCATCTGTACACACACACACACACACACACACACACACACACATATATATATATATATATATGCATATATATATGTAAATATATGTTTAAATATATATATATATAAAACACACATAAATTCGAATATGAATGTAAGTAAAAGGTGGCAGCAACATTTCTCATAGAGAAAAATTGACAATGGGTTTTTATTTCCTTAACCTCACAAGATGGCATCATCTGAAGCAGAATTCGACATTTTGCTTGCAGCATGTTACAACGGAATCCGGGAGATTAAAACAGTTTTCCTTCCCCCACCTTTTTTTTCAATACGAAATATTTTATTCTTAAGATTTGTTAAAATGAATGAAACAAAAAAAATAAAAATAAAAAAGTAGACATATATGATAAAATAACAGAGACACCAAGAAAACTGGATTAAAATATTCTTCATGCGAACATGAGTGGAAAAGGTGAAAGATGAAAGAAAAAATACAGCCCTAAGCGAAGCAAATCGCGTAAGATTTACCAAGGAAAAATGAAACCAATTAATTAAAAAGAAATAAACTCAAAATAAAAAAAATGGAAGAAATTAAATGTAAGTTTCTCCAATTTGTAGACAAATTATACAAAATATTGTACATGTAAAACAAAATATTACCATACATTTTCTAGAACGTGTCAAAAAATAAAATATGGCGGTGAAGGTGATACAGATTAGGATATTAGAGCTAATGATACTTTATACAAATTCGAAAGGTCGAAATCTACATCAAAAATAGAAATTTTGGCATAGATACTTTAACACAACACATAGCCTAAAATTATATATATATATATATATATATATATATATATATATATATATATATATATATATATACGTGCATAAACTTTATACGCGTTCCTTACAAAACTCACTCGTTACTAGAATTAAGTTTTAAATGCATTAGGCTAAAAAGAAACAGAATTCACCATATTTGGAGCTAAAAACGATATTTTTGTTAAATAAAATTATAAGACAACAGTTTCTTTAAAATATTTAATTCTTTTTTACTTGAAAGACACACCGATAAAATTAATGCTCAAAATAAAATTGTTGATTATGATCATGACACATTAATTAATATACTAGCATTAATGATGATGATGACGATGATGATGGTGGTAGAGGTAGTGGTGGTGGTGGCATGAAGACAGCGTCCATAAATTATATTTTGGTGCGTAGAATTCGACAGAATGGACGTTGGCATGACTAAGAAAGAAGGAGCATTTGTACGTCTCCTGCAGTCATTGTCTTGGCTCGCCATTTTTCTTTGAATGGCGAGCAGGATTCATATACAAATACTACGGGTGAAAAGAAAAAAAAATATATATATATGCTTGTATACAAATAAAAAGGAAATAAGCTCTGTAACAAATTGTAAGCTCTTTTTACAACACACTTGAAAATGATAAAAATTTCTTGAAATACCTTTTCGAATATTTTATGTCATAGTTGTATAAACCACACTAAAGAAAGAACTCTTTTTTTCATAAATTTAACCTCAGTTTTTATTATTTCTTTAATTATCTTTTGATATAATCCTTTATCTAGTCTTTTAAGGTAAAAATATTGTTGAGAATATAAAATTAAGAGAATCAATTACTGTTATTATTATTATTTCCAGCATGTAAATGTATGCTAATCTATGCATTGAAAAATTAAGTTTCGTAGACTTCAATTAAAAATTCTTATCGGAAAAATTAAATTACAGAATGAGAAAATATAGTGGAAATATGTATAATAGGTTATGATCTGGGTAGTGTAGTTTTAATTTGGCTAACGTAAAATAATAATAATAATAATAATAATAATAATAATAATAATAATAATAATAATAATGACACCATTTTCGTTTTCAATAAATGGCTATATTCTAATCTGATTAGACTCCTCCTATATGTCAGAATAATTTGCACATATATTAATATGCAAAACAAAACAAAAGCACAATATTAATATGCAAAACAAAAAATGACTGTACACAGAAATGTCACACGTGAAAAGACGCAATACATGAAAGATAAAGGCGGCAGACAGATTTGAAAAATACATTAAGCAACACAAAGAAAACAAAAATTTATAAATAAGACAAGTTCCAAAATATACACATTTAAGACATGAAAAGATGGCCTTGAATCAAAAACTCGTTAAAGTTGGTAACTACCAACAGATATGTTTATATATTGAACTGTCCTCGGGGGTCTGTCCTATTTGAGTTTAAAGTTTACATATTAAAGCTGAAAATATTCATGAATGCACATTTTTAACATGAAACAGGTAACTGCGAGTAAAGTAGCAACGTCAGCGGAAATATGCTGATAATGATCAAGGAACCGTTTGCATATATAGAAAAATAAGCGTGTTCTACATACAACAAAATAATTTTAACTGCACACGAGTTCACATGCCTATGTATATATATATATACAAATGCGTTCTACTTCACAGACGCATATATATTTACACACACACACACACGCACACACACACACACATATATATATATATATATATATATATATATATATATATATATCGGTTTTTTCAGGGTTAAAGTTAGACTTATCCAGGAAATGTTTATATAGAAGATAATTAAAAAATATGTGAAAATAGTTAGAAATATAATGGGAGTATTTATGAAAATTTATGTTCAGTAACATCACCCATTTCACAACTTCTCTGATTTTCAAAAGTTTAATGTCTATGCCATGATATGTCTCGCATCTTATATGTATATATGTATATATACAAGTTACCTGAAAATAACTCACTTCTTTAGGTATGAGTAGCCAACCATGGGTTAACACTTAACACCTAGTGGCATTTTCTTTGGGTTGGTTAAAGGAGCAATCTACTATAACAAACTAAGACGTTGAAAGAACATAAAGGGCGAATACAAGAACTTACGTCTTCCATACTCCGAGAGATTATAGTGAAATCAGATGACGTGATTCTTAGGCAGCTCGACATGCTGATAGCGAAATCTGGTGCTCATATCGAACTTTAAATAAGACCTCATGCTAAACGTTATCACAGCCATTTATTGTAAAAACTATGCATAACATAGCTATACATACCTACATATACATATGAGCAAATAAATGATGAAATCGAAAAATTAATGGTAATACGATTGGTTCCTCGAATATTGGCACTAGGAACTTATTTGTTCTATCATTAACTTTTTATTCTGATATATATATATATATATATATATATATATATATATATATATATATATAATTTTTTGTGGTAAATCACTAACGTGAAATATCTGAAAAATACCTATAATTGTAATGTCACAACCAGTTGGATGTTGTAACGTTTTATTTTCGATTTGATGTTTTCGCTAATTTACGTGGGCAGGTGTGTTTTGAAAATTGGCCCCGAAAATAGCGAAACATTAATGTGAATATAAATAAAATATCCAACTTCCACATCTTACATTTTTACTTATATATCTATATCATATATTTCACCATTTATATATATCATATATATGCATTTATGTATATCCGTAAGCAGATACACACACATGTATATATATTCTGATATATATATATATATATATATATATATATATATATATTCTGATATATGTATATATATTCTGATATATATATATATATATATATATATATATATATATATATATGCCTGTATGTGTATAACTGTTCACACCCAGCATGCAACAAATGCAAAAGAGATAAATCAAGAGATTAGAGAAATATTTAAAATTTTATTTGAGGTTATCTCATTTTAGTTATTAAATAAAAGGCATGAACGCAAATTTCTTTATATGACTACTATCCTAAGTGTTTTTATAAGCAGACCCGAAAGCTATATCTTGAGTCAAAACCTAAAACAATCGCGTAGAATTTATACAGTGTACTAGCGAATTGGGGCTTGCCCAATATTATCGTCGCCATTTATTATACAAGCGTTTTGAAAAATTAATCAGCTTGACCCAATTTTGAAAATGAGATTAAGTGGCTAAATATGATATGTTTAACATGATATGTTTCGTTACCGCTATGGCCGTGAACTTTACGCTGTAAACATTATGATTAGATATTTATATTAATTTTAATGTTGTTCTATCGTATCAGAGCGTAGAATACCCGCTGCTTCTATCGATAAATTTATTGTTATCAGTTTGAGTGTTGTAATTGCAACTGACACAAACCTTTACACTAATGTAAGGATCCGTTGATAGAGTCAATAGAACAGAAGTACTTTTTGTGCAACAACTTTACAAAATCCCTAAGTTGTTGTCTATTTACCTAAGCTTGAAATCAAGGATCTATTATATTAGTTCTGTTTATTTACATTTATTTTTTATTTATGTATATTGTTCGGACAGTTGTCTTCATCTTTATTGCAATATTCACGAGATTTCAGCCGTTGTACGCTCCGACCTTTTTCAGGTGATTAGAATTTTGAACTGAACCCTTTATTTCGACCATTTGGGTAAATTGTTCTCGTTCTGTGAGTCATGCCTCTTCCATATGTCTTATTTATCTCCGTTGTATTGAACTGGCAACTCTTTGAGTCAAGTCACTGGATCCACCCATAAGCTTTTATCCACTGATTCCAGTGGATTAAGTTGTTGGTTGGATCCAGTGAATTGACCTAAAGAATTGTGAGTTCAGTACATGACTACAGCAGTGGCGACCAAAAATAAATACTTAGAAAGTTGAGTTAAATGGAGATAACTAAGTAACTAAGACGTCCGGAAGTGGCATGACTCATGAAACAAGAACAATCAACCCACATATCAAAGAGTTGAGTTTAAAATTCTAATCACCTGAAGAAGGTTGGGGCGTAAACGTGCCGAAACGTCGTGAACATGGCAATAAAGATGAGCTCAACAATCCAAACATTGTAAATAATTACAAAACCGCATCTCACTAATATTACGTCTGGTCATGGAATCTATATAATAACAATGTTTGCTAAATCAGAAACATGACTAAAAGAAATTTGCATATTTCTAATATATAATAATGTAGGTTGTTAAATAATTTTAATTTGGATGCCAATTTTTTTTAATAATTTTAAAGGGGTTCCATTTGTTTTGGATTTTTATAATTTTAATGAAATTCATTTTCAATTTACATAGCTTAAGGCGGTTCTGCAAAGTTTGTTATTTTAATATAAGTTCAACGCATGTTTGTTAATTTTAAACGTCGGCATTTTTAAATTTTTGAAAGCTGACAGATATAGAGAAAAATATGTTTACCTCCTTTCATGCAAATTCCAAAATCTTTGATCAGACATTTATGAGACGAATAATGTCGCTGTTTATATGTCAGCAGATTCTTTGACATTTTACCAAATAAATTAACTTGCAGTTGTTTGCGGTTATTTTATTGGTTTTTGCAATTATTTTCACCACTATAGTTGCTACTGATGGTTATCTTCTTTATATATATATATATATATATATATATTAACCTACGTCTGAAACACGAGTCGGTATTTTATTCACTACGCGGTCTTCAGGTACATATTATGAACTGACAGTTTCTAGATATGAATTTTGTTTTTAGTACTAGGATTGTTTAAGTTTTTTGTTTATTAAATGTATAATTTTAATTTGGTTTATACTGAAACCTAAAATGAAAAGTATAATTGTAGGAGTTTAAAATAAAAAATAAGTAAATATTTTGGGACCATATTTAAAGTATATTATAAAGGGGGATAACTTTTGTTTATTTAATTTACATTATTTTTATTTAATTACTTGAAAAAAGGGCAAAATATAAATGAATATATATATACATATGTTTGTATAATTATAATTAAATTTGTATTTTTTATTCAAAATTAATTTAATTTACATTGCGACACGAAAAATTCTGTTTCGAGACTTTACCTCGTCATCAGGCAATATTGACTAATTGTTGTGAAAACAATTTACATTTGTATATATAAAACAATACGCTTGTTTATTTAAAGAGTTGATATGGATGGGGGAAGACAGAACAATGTATGTGTGTGTTTAATTTCACGAATCAAATTGAAGTTCAACATTTAAATTTGAAAATATCGTTATATGTTTGGGGAATACAAGTTTTCTTCCTTCAATCTTAACAGGAAAGTGTCAGTCAACTGAGCCACAGTCTAGAACTGCTCTCTTCCGGTGTGATGTATCTATGCATTCATCGATGTATCCACATATGCATATATATATATAATACACACACACACACACACACACACACACACACACACATATATATATATATATATATATATATATATATGGTAGGTATAGATGGAATAAAATTCCGTATCTAAAGAAACAATATTCTTAAAAAAAAGTGCTCAATACAAAGTAGAGTGAATAATATTTACTTAGAATTTATAATATAAATATGTTATAATATCACTAAAAAAGTAGCCATTTTTGTTTCGACACTTTCCGTGACTTATCAAGTGATGAATTCCATTTCAAGTTGAAGGCTCATAAAAAGTTCAAGACTAGTCAAACCCCCTTAATCAGGGAGGCGTTGTTACATAGACAGAACGTACCAGTCAAAACAAAGCAATCTCTGATCTAAAGAATACAAGAACAAACTCTAAGATTAATTTGTTAGGGGCCTTAACAATAATATTTGATTAAAATAGAGGCCAGCATATGTAACTATATGTACAGAAGTGGAAGTGCGGACATTCGTGTATTTGGATATAAGCAATTATAGGTGATTGTGCTAATATGTAGGGTTATATTTGCCTGTAAGAGGGTGAATAATGAGTTTATGGTCAATATCCAAGAATGGTGACCCTTCACTGACCAGTCTAGAGATACCAAGTGAGATAAGGCTAAAGTCTTTGCTTTGAAACATGTTATTTGTTTTCTATTTCATTTCAGAGGAATGTTTATTTCGGGAAAGAAATTTATACCGAATGGAACGAATATAGTGTTGTTTTATGAAATGGGCTAATTTAGCTCGTAAAATGAATTATTATTTATTTGTTTATCTATAACCAGTCTAAAAGATGTTTTGGGTTTTCCCTTTAAAAATATTATATTACTTTGGATAACATCCATCGAGCTCCCTATATAAATATAACACTTAACATTTTATATCAGGTAGGTCTAGTTGGACTATCCCCACCATTCACGTACTCCACATCTTTTCCCACATATGTATACACACACACACACAAACGTATATATATATATATATATATATATATATATATATATATATATATATATATATATATATAAAAACGGACCTATAAGAATCAAGAGCTAAAACCAGACACGAATAAAATTCTGAAATAATGTAAAATTGGTGCTTTGTAAATCAAAATTATTAAATATTAGTTTAACAATGGCTGCTATAATAAAAAGGTATTAAATATTAACCAGATGTTGTGTGCTAGAATAAAATCTGTCGAATATTGACATGATAATTGATGTGTAATAAAATACCCTATATAACTTGATGATCAATGTTAGATTCAGCGCTATTGCTTTGTGTTGATTGGTCCGTTCTGTCTATGTAACAACGCCTCCCTGATAAAGGGGGTTTGACTAGTCATAAACGTTTTAAGACCCTCTAACATGAAATGGAATTCATCACCCGATAAAACACGGTAAGTGTCAAAACAAAATGGCTACTTTTGTGTTGATATTATAATATATATGTTATAAATTCTTAACAAATACATATACATATATATAAAATAATGATAAAATAAAATGAAAAGTAATAAATAAATAAATGATAAATACAAAGATAAAGTAATAAATAAGTAAACAAGTAAAAAAAACTGAAAAGAGGGGTCGGGTCAGTCATTAGTCATGTTCTAAGTGTATATATATATATATATATATATATATATATATATATATATATCCCGCGTACATTTCATCTGGTCTTAACGGCATTCACTTTCTTTCAAAATGTGCCAAATATAACATATTTTGGTTATTTTAGAGAAGTTTGTATGGAATTTGAAAACAATGAATATACTCGCTAATAAAACCTTTGTGTGTTTTCGGCCAATGTAACCTAGTCTCAGTAAACGGTCTTTGCATGCATTCTTTCTGATTTTAATCTTAATTACCTGCATTTTCACTTCACATGTACATTTGCTCAATTCAGAAAGATCATTCGTTCGATAAGCACTTGCTGATATAATCTTAGATATAAAGTCAAACTCAATTTAGTATTAAATAAAAGATAATCAAGTTTGTTATTTTCAATTTTGTGGTATTCTTTTGCAGCACAATCACACACACACGCATTTGTATATATATATATATATATATATGAACATGCAATGGTCTTCCGCCTTTAAGTATCAAACAACAATTATTGATATCGTTAGACGCATGCAATAAAATCAAGAATTGTCCACAACAGTATACAAGTGTAAAGGGCTTCCTCAGTACAGAGCGATTAGATCGCCTTTAGTGTTTTATATAGCAAATAAAAAATATTTTGAAGCCATTATTATTATTACTACTACTGCTACTACTACTATTACTACTAGAACTACACTACTACTATCATCGTCATCATTGTTATTATTGCTGTCATATTTATTTGAAACTTTCTCTTCAAGATGATAATTTTGGAAGTAATTTTAATAAATTAAAAAATAAAACAGTGATTTCTTTTTTTACTAAATTCCTTAATATCTTTGCCTCGCAAAACAATAAGTTTTAAAAAGAGTGTTTCTTTTTATTCTAACAAAAGATGTATACACCCAGGCAAGCACACTGATGCAATGCTTTTTAAATGTAGATAATTGTGTATTTACTTATCTCTTTGTTTATTATACTTTTTTTATATTTATTCAAGGGAGATGGGGAAAACTGTTCAGAGATTTATTTATATTTATTTCCCGAATCTGAAAAGAAACAAATGTAATAAAAAAAAAGGTTACTGGCTTATAAATGCCCGTATGCTAATGAGTGAAAACAGACATGCGCACGACCAGACAGCATTTTTTATGAACTCTAGAATTACGACACCGATAATGGACGAAAAATGGAAAATCGCTCCACACTTTTAATGGTGCTGATTTGATAACAGACGAGAAGACAAGGAAATGTTTGTAATTCTAGAATATAATTTTAAAAATTTTCAAATATACTTTTAAAATTCACCACAATATTTATAATTACACACAAACAGATTGAAGATGAACAGTTGTTTTATGATTAACCTTTGATGATGATGATTTTAATGCTGGTGTGATGATGCTGCTGTTTTTAACTGAAAAAAAACAATGAAACGTTAGTGTGTATTTTCCATATTTCTTCTCCTTTTTCTTTTTTTCTTGCTATTCATATATTCCCTCTTTTTTCATATCTATTTTACCACACCCTCTCAAAATCTACACACTACAGAGTAAAATTTTCTTCTTGAATTTTGACGAAGAAACAAAAATCATTTCAAAAATACTTTTTTTTCTCGATTTTTCAGTCAGGAAAAATAAAATGAATAAAAAAAGAAATGAGGTTTTGATGAAAAAAAAAGATAAACACAAAAGAACAATGTTTGAAAAAAGCAACAAATTCAAAGAATAAACTTTTTCTGCTTAAATCACAAGACTATTTTTCTTCAAAAAAAGAAAAAAAATTAAAAAAATAAAATGAAAGAGAAAAAAAAGCAAAATATCTTTTCCCTGTTCCCCCTCAACCTTTGTCCACCCAAACAATTTTTTCTTTTCTTCTATTTTCCTTTCAGTAAATTCGTTCGCGAAACGGCCTAAAAAAGCTTTGTAGTACTTAAATTTAAAAAACAGAAAAAAAAAAAGATTTTTTTGAAAAGTTTTATTCTTTTCACAATTTAAACATACACATTCCATTAAAAATTAAATTAATCGAATATTAATGTCTACATATTTTCTATTGGTTGCAAAAGGGAACTATTTTTTGTTGTTTTTCTTTTGTTTTTCAATTCAGTATCCTGCCAAGCGAACTTAGCATCTCGAAGCTGGTCACTAACTTTAGTGATATATTTATCTAAGCATTTTAAGAGCTCCACTGATCGGAATAGAGAATAAAACCAATGATTACTTTTTGTAAGCTATATTTTACTAATGGTAACAATCATTAGTATACGCCCAGTAAACAGATGTTTGATACGAGGTTTATAAATTTTAGAAGACTAATCACAACCAGAACTAAAATAAGAATGATAACGAACTATATAATAGCGAACACTTAAATTTATTTCTTTTTCATTACATTATCTGTTGTAAACATTTATGCGAATTAGTTACTCGCAACAGTAACGCTGTTGTATTTTTCATCTTTTGCTTCACAATAATCAAGGGAGATAATCTCAGGTGAAATCATTGAAAAGTGTAGTCAATTTTTCAATGTTGGATTGTTTGCCTATTATCTTTTTCTTTGTAATTTCTTTAAAGATGGTTGATCGAACCCTAAAAGCTATCTGATCCTTAATTTCGATTACAATGTTCTACTCTTTTGTTTCTTTTTAAGCCTTTTGTTAAAAAAATGTCTACTTTTTCTTATATATCTACAAAATCATCTGTAATATTATCACGTTTTCTTAACTTCAGTTAATTTTCCATGTCTTAAACTTTAAAATGTTGTCTGTTATTTTCAAACTAAAACAAAATATTTGGAGCAAAAATAGTATTTAAAAAATATAATTTACATCGCATACATTAGAATAGATATAGTGATATATATACACAAGAAACGCGTGCAACTTTCATGTTTGTATTAGAGTAGACACAGACGACTTCGTTGGAAGCTGACATCTTGACATTGGTGTTGTTTAAGCTGAACATAGATGGTTTAGTTTCCTCCAATATTTTTACAGACAGGCTGCACTTTGAGTCGATACTTGTGACAAATTTACCCTCTCCAAGAAGAGCGCACGTTTATCGTACTTTTCTACGAGATAATTTCAGTATTAACAACTTTTAGAAAAGACAAACAAAAGTTTTCCTAAATTTCGATAAGATCTAAAGAAGTGTTTTTCTTTCTGATCGCAAAACTTGGAATTCTCAAAAACTCGTTTATTTTATCTTGGAATAACATGTAAGAGAACTGCTAACTTAGATATTTTTATAAACTTAGTTTTGGAGACGTGAATTGAAACAGAAGAGTTGAAACTATTTAATAATTACATTTTAAAGCATATTTATTTATAAGCAGAAAGGAGGGGATTACGGCCATAATATGTTGAAACGCCGGTTCCCGTACGATCACTTAAGTCAAGCAAAGTCGAGCCTAGTTAGAAACTAGACGGGTGACCGCTTGGGAATACTTGATTCTGTAAGTGTGGATGTGCAAGTGGTGTAACGTTTGGTGGCTTGGAAATGAATTATTAATTGGGCACCAGAGTTCCAATTCCAGCTGAGTTTTTTATATTCACTTACGCGCAAATACCCTTGGAAAATTATGAATAAGCATCTTTTTTTCCAGCTGTGGGTTGATTACTAAAACTTGTATCACTAAAATCATTATTATCTCCAAAAATAAGATAAAATTATGTACAAAATTTCGGTATTAAATAATCGACAGAGGTTGATAACCCGCTAAAAAAACAACCAACCAGAAAGAAGGTAATATGACAACTGATGTCAACTTTGGGCACACTTTGTTATCCTTCTTTTTCTCCAAATGTATCATTTAGTTCTCCAAACTGTGTGAGCTTGTCTCGGGGTCTGGACAGCCACTTTCCGACTCATAAAGAAGTCATTCTGCTTTGATTACAAGGCAACAACCTCTCTGCCTTGCACAATGCTTGTGTCTTGTATTGGAGCAAAAATTAGTATTTAAAAATGATAATTTATATTGTATATACATTAGAATAAATAGAGTGATATATACGGTACACAAGAAGTGTGTGAAACGTTAGTGTTTGTATTAGATTAGACACAGCCGACTTCGTTAGAAGTTGACATCTTGACTTTGGCATTGTTTAAGACGAATGTAAATGGCATAGTTTCCTCCAATATTTTTTACAGACTGGCTGCTCTTTGAATCGAAACTTGTGACAAATTTACCCTCTCCGAGAAGAGCGTCTGTTGTTAGCATAGTTTTCATACGAGATATTTTCAGTATTCTGTTTGCTATGTGTTTCATGACTGCAGTGGTCAGCCAATGATATACCACTCGAAAAGTCTTATTAGAAGCAGAATATATTCAATCAGTCACTCTTTAAAAAATCATGTCAGGTCCCTTTTCTTAGGGTGGGTGAATTTTAAAGGAGCCATTTTATTTAAAGTAATCATTCTATTTTTTAAAAATGCAAGAATCGTTACCTGTTTTGTGTTATTTTCAACTACATTCCAGGTTTTTAGTGCTGATTTTTCAGGAGCCTTAGACAAACATCTGACTTCTACTTCCCTTCAGATTAGGTGTTTCGTTTTCGAAAACTAAGATTGATAAAAACATACTTCTCTGAGATAATTTTGTAGATTTAAATTGCACTGTCACCGTACGAATAGTCCACGGAAACTGATTATGTAAAATTCCCAGTGAAACTTGTATAGATGCTGGTGCATAATCACACATTTAAATCAATGAACTCCCCCCCCCACACACACGTATATGTATTTATATATAGGAGTAGAGAGTGTTCAAACCTCTCTTCGATCTTTTGAACAGGAACAGAGATTTTTCCCTTATTCCCTGCTTAGCATTGGGTTTCTGATTCCTTCTAAAGTATTTTCCTTCTCTTTCACTCCATATAGTACCTAAGATTTTAGTCACATTATCACCTTGTTCAGGGTGAATTGATAATATATATATATATATATATATATATATATATATATATATATATATATATATGAATTGCCGAATGTCTAAGTAGTTTCGGTTTTCATAAAACATTATCAAGGACGCTATCAAGGGGTTTTTGATAATATGCTGTGTTAATGGTATGATAGTTTAATGGTATGACCGTTTAATGGTATAACGGATTAATGGTATGAAATTTTAATCAGTTTCAAATATCGTTTCTTCCTCATATTACAGTTCTGAAATGAAACCTATTTTATTGGATTCTATTATTTGATAAGCTTTTATTTACGTTGATCTACTTAGTGAATGCGTAATTCTTATAATATTTACAGTGGTGTGTCAACATTTACCGAAAACCACGAAAATTTGCCAAAACAACCCCCACACACATACACACAAATGTATATATATATATATATATATATATATATATATATATATATATATGGGAGTGTATGTGTGTGTGTCTGTGTGTGTGTCTGTGTGTGTGTGTCGATAGATAGATAGATAGATAGATAGATAGATAGATAGATAGATAGATAGATAGATTTTGTCTTGGTTGAACAATATCATCTCTGAATGGATCCGAACCCAACGGCTCCGAGATTTCTACAGTTTCGTGTTTTTCCTTCTTCTAGAACTTGCTAGATAAACACGATGTAACACGTTCCTATCGGAAAAGACGCTAGACAAACAAAATCAGCTCCCAGCTCTGTATTTTCATTATAAAAAGAAAACACTAACTACAACAACAAGGCGTTTTCTTTTCGTTCGCCCGTTCTGAAATCCTACATATATCCAGCCTAAATACAACTGAACACTTAGGTGATTGTTTCAATTCAGAGCTTTCCAAAATTTTACAACTAAAGGAAAAGGGGGAGTAAGTGTTGAAAAAAAAACTAACGTCTCCAGTCTTTTCCCAACCTGATCAAAAACATTCCGAGAAATATCAATCATTAAATTCTTATTCGTCTCACGTCTCTGCTCGGCTTCGATTTGGCCCAACCAAATCTTTTATTCCATCAAAACTGCTCTCTCTCTGATTAGTTCAACTCTGTGCTCGAAGAACAACTTCAAACATTATCATTCGTAATGATAGCATCAGCTATTTCAAACGTTCATGCCTCAAGTTATTGCTTTGAGGTGAATGGATTCTTATATGTGTCGCCAAAGTAATCTCTTTAAGCCACTAACGTCAGTTTAGACCCGATGTTTGCATATATTCCCAAACTGGGATTTTTTTGCACGTATGAAACCTGTGGCTATAACTATATATGCATCATATACGTTTGTTCTGTTTTAAGACACGAAATTTCTTTTCAAGTTATTTGGAAGAAAAACACTTCATCCCAATTGTCGGTTTTTGTTGGGTTTTTTTTTTGTCTTTTTGTTTCATATCGAAAAATATGTCGTAGAGAAAATAATCACCTAAGGCACAATACCGAACGCCAATCGTGAATGCTGAAATTTCAAAAGATCAGAATCGCTAAGATTTGAAATCCCTAGAAATTCCGAAATATCAAATTGCATAAAGCCCTGATACTGAAGGGCAAAATTCTCAAAGTTGATATACCAAAAACTGCAATTCCAATAAATAAATGGTAAGAAACATATTCGTAATTGTAAAGTTTTCCAGAGATTTATACATTTAAGATTAGTTTTGGGCATTGCGGGAAACTTCAAAATAAAGTTACTAATCGTGAACCTTCCATTATCTGACTTACCAGCCCGCCTTCACTCACTTCCTTGCCGACGTGATGTGGCTTCTCTGTCTTTTCTACAAGTATTTTCATGACAACTGCTCTGACGAGCTTTTTTCCCTCGTACCACAACCATATGCATTTACTCGTGCTAATACATTTGCATAAAGGTCCCTACCCTTTTATCATCAAAAATAGTTAAATGTAACTGCATTTTCCACTCTAACAGTTTCTTTCCTCATACTTCCCGTTTGCAGAAGTCACTTCCATTTGCTTGCTTCCCTAATAGCTACAATCTCCAAAAGTTTAAATGCGACGTCAGTTGCCATTTTTTATATAAATAAAACGCAAGGTGTGTGTGTCTTGGTTGAACAATATCATCTCTGAATGGATCTTCACTGATTTGTATTAACATACACTTCCACACTTTTCATCCGATTTGTTTCCAAACTTACACCCACCTTGCAAATTTACTATTCTGCACAACAAAGAAATTGCACGTGGCCCTCAGTTTAATCTTTGTTTTGATTTCTAATTTTTAAATATTAAAATTAAGAGTAGACTTATACTCTTCCCATCCCGTGCAACGCTGGGATGGGAAGAGTAGTTTTGTAGTTTTTGTATTCGCTTACTGTAACCCCCTGTGCACCAGTGGCATTTCTGCCTTGCCTTGCTTGGAGTGAAAAGATTATTAAAAAGTAAATCTATTACAGTATCACATTTTTAATATAGTGGACATATTTTTGTTTTTTAAGCAATTCATTTTCATGTATTTCTTAAATAAATCATTTTTCAAAAATTTAAATGACAAATTGTTAAGATATTTATTTATATTTATATCACTACATTATTATTTATGATATATGATATGTTTAATTTTCTGAAATAATAAGTATTAAATTATTATTTACACGCAGACTATTGTCCCTATCTTTGATTCAATTATCACATTTCAGACATTGTGTTCTCGAACCTTCATCAGGTGCTTCTCAATCAGGATAATCTACAAGGAATTCCAAACTGAACCCTTTACTTAATCTACGGTGGTAGATCTTTTATCGTTCCAATGCCCATGACTAATTTGTCGTTAATCCAGTAGGCTATTGTTCCACGGTTTAGTGATTAATCTAGTAAATTAAAGCGTTGGTTTGATAATTTGGTTACATAGTAATTATGAGTTTAATCCCTGTGCTAGGTAGTATGTGTTTGGATTCAGTGAAAACAGGCAAGCAATAACTGAGCAGTACTGAAATAAGCACTTGATGAGATGGTTGTGGAAGGAAGAATCTAGCACTGTGTAAATAAAAGGTTCAGTTCAAAATTTCCTGTAGGTTACGTGGCGAAGGTTGATTGCCCAAGTCTTGAAAATAATAACAACAATACCGCGTGTAAGTAGTGATAACTCTTCATCCCATAAATTCATTCAGATAATAATATAATAAATATGAATTTCTTAAAAAGTATTTCGTTTAAAATTTTGAAAATGGATTTATTTGAAAAATACAGGAAACCGAATTAATTAAAAAAAACATATTCACTACATAAAAAATCTATGACAGTAATAGATTATGAGAAATTCACGATCGTTAATTATTATTATTATTATTATTATTATTATTATTACATCGTTATCTATATGATTATATGTCATACATTATTAAAGTGGGCATGTGAACGAGCGCTTAGAACGTTCACTTTCTGGCCGTGATAAAGGTCTGTTTATCAGGAAGTTTGCGTTTTGATTCTCTGTGGGAGTGATCCTAACTTGCGGAAGTTTTGGAAAGTGCCAGAAAAACCATATCACGGATATATCATACAACCCTTGCTCGGGAAATTCAGTAGGCTGAACTATTTGGGAGGTGTTGATCAAATTTTGTGCGTACTGGCATTGTTCAGACTGTTGATAGTGCCAGATAATGAGGAATTGTAACTAAGGTCCTCTCATCATAGTTCCAGTATAAACTACTGGTGGATTCTGAAAAACAAAAATATGCCTAAGCAGACATTGCTACTATATTATCAATAAATATATATTATTATATCAAGATTATATAATAATATAGCATTATAAAATGTTAGCATTAGTTGTACTTTATTATTGTTTATAGTATTATATATATTATATATCATATATTATTATATTATGTTACTATATTCGAGTTTATTATTTAATTTCGTGAAATACATCTGATGCATAGGCAAAAATGTTTTTAGCCAAGGTTCGTCAGGGGGTTTCGAGTCTTTTTACATTTATACCCTCTCCAAGGTGACTCAGCCGATACTAATCGAATATCGACGTGTGTGCCATCCGTCACGTACAACATTACTCCTTTTTAATCAGACACTGCGACTCCTCTTGGCAATTTATAGTTTAATCACAGATAACTTCCGGTTCACCAGCAATCTACGCTCTTCCATAAAATGGAAGCAAACGCAGTAACGGTTTCGCTAATAATATATTATCAGAATAAAATATATTATAAAAATGATAATATATTATTAAATATTAGTTTATTATATTATTTGATATATTATTATATGCTATTGTTCACCCTATTATTATGTTACTTTCATAATATTAATATTAATATTAATTTGTATTATTCTGTATTATACTGTTATTTTTATTATTATATAGTTTAAATGAAAGACTTTTTAATTCATTTTTATAAGTATTTTAATCTTTAGAGTTTTGATCTTTCTGGCATTTACCATTCCTCAGTAAAGGATGCGCCAGTGTGTCTTTTGCTACTAAACCATATTTAGTGATATTTTTCATAGCGTTTGAATTTGAATATCTTGCATCTTCCAAAGATGATTGTGGTAATATTGCTAGTAAAAAGCGGTACTAAATTCCTCGTTCTTACTTTTATTACCATTTTAAATTTTTAAACATTCCATAAACTCTTTGTGCTCCTTGTAAATTTGCCCATAATTCTATAGCAATCGTCACATTCCATAAAAACAAATTAGATTACGGGACCAAAAACACAAAAGCTGGGACTAAAATATTCGCTTTTTTATAGTTAGCAATATAGATATCCTTCTATTTTTTGTTTTGTTATTTTTTTAAAATTCACTGAATATAGTATCTGTTTTTATTGTTATTACTTGCAAACCCTGTCTTACTGATATAGTGATAAAACAACATTTTCTTCTACCAACTTTGTCGGCCTGATCAAATCAAAGTTGATTACCCATTGTATAGAAGGACTCAGGGAGTGTTCGATTCATGATTTTCATTATCGAAGGTTAAAAGAGAATGTTAATATATAAAAACCTGTGGATATTCACAAATATGTTATTTTAAATCCGTCTATACAGAAAAAAGAAACTACAACATTTACCGTTTTAATCAGTTACCTGTTAATTCAAATCTGACAAAAATCTGTGTGTAAATAATGATGACTCCTCATCCCAGAAATTCGGTCAGATAATATAATAATAAATAAAAAATGTTTAAAATTATTTAATTTAAAATTTTAGAAAGGGATTTATTTGAAAAATATATGAAACTGAATTGGGGGAATTATTATTATCTCAAATGCTTAGCATATGCAAGAAAAATAAGGATTTTCATGACTGCTTAGTTCTTAGCTGGTTTTCTTTTTGTTACTTAATGTCTTCTTAGTTTACAAAATCCTTATACCAAAAAATATGGCAAGAAGTTGTGCAAGGTAAAATACGGTTTTGTATTAAATCTACCCAAATTTTATCGCTTTTCATCTGCACCAAATGTGCGACTTTTTCTATTCTCAGACCACCAGGATGTACTTAGAACAGTGAAGGGAAATGAATCTAGTAAAAGAGGGATACTAATCTATGAAAAAAGCTAAAGAATATATATTTAAAAAACCTGTTCAGTCGTTTAATTCTTAATAACTGCTTTGAATCCGGGAGGCAAAAATCAACAAAATCTATTTAGAGAGGCATTACAAGAACTTTTCTAAAGAATTTTGAAAGCAGTTGGAACAATTCAGGATCTTTAAGAAGTAAAGCAAATTCATACAGTTGAGACAGCGGATCATTACGTAAATAGAAAAAAAAACGACCTAAAGCAATGCCCGTTAAAGCTGACCATTTTCGGACCTGTAGGCTTTAAGATTATAGGACGTGCGTTGCTGTGCAATGGATATCGTCTCGGAACGAGAAATCTAATACCCGAGTTCGAATTTCAGTTGAATTCGTTGCATTGACTTACGCGTAAATACCCTTGGGGAAGGTTTTAATCCATATCTTCTCTCTCCAGCTAGGTGTTAAATAGTAGTACAGATTTTGTTATATATTCTTGGTTGGCAACCAATTTACCGAAAAAAGTAATGGCAACAAACCGCAGGAAAATAGTTTGCTCAGTTAGTCATGTCTCTTTCGTGATATGATTCCCCAAGTGTATCTCACGTATGACACTTAATTGACTGAAGTAGTAAGACACTTTGAGAGATTTTAAAGTTTAAAGTAGTGCGCACCCTTTTGGTTGGTAATTAACTTTTTCTGTGTTCGTGGGTAACTTGACCATGTTAGTTAAGGAAGTGTGATGCTGAGAGTCTGATACGCGCACAATATAATTGAACGGGTTTTTAGGCATAGCCAACAAAATATACTATACAGTGTTCGCTCATTACAATACTTTAAAGAAGTTAAGATATTCCTTTTTAATTGGGATTATTTCAGAGATGTCCAATGTTTTTTGCGGAAGAGTACCCTAATTGACTTAAAAACATGTGATAAAAAATATAATAAGTTAAATCATCAGGCTAGGCAATATATTTGCCTGTTGTGCTGGGCATAATTTTGCGTAATTGAAGAAGGTACGAAATATTAAAATGGTAATTTGGATGGAAAAGACGATTAAAAGGGTATTGATAGCAATTATGACGACCAGGATTTGCCAAGGATGTACGCATACATACAAAACTTTATATATATATATATATATATATATATATATATATATATATATATATATATATGCCCAAACTATTTCCCTTTTGCAGCCATCTTCTGTTTTTATCTATTCAATTATTCGTTATGTAAAATATTTTACTAATTACTAGTTATATTATTGGTCGCGAATTGACTAAACCAACTTCACGAGATCCATAATCATCCAGAGAACAATGCTACTTCTGATGGCAAGACAAGTATACAAATGATTCCTTTTCAATAAGCGCAGATACACCATCAGATAGATAGATAGATAGATAGATAGATAGATAGATAGATAGATAGATAGATAGATAGATATCAACAGACTGACATCGTTAGAGAGATATGAGCAGACTGACATAGATATATAGACAAAATAGACTGACATAGTTATCTAAAGATAGATAGATAGATAGATAGATAGATAGATAGATAGATAGATATAAACAGACTAACATAGATAGATAGATAGATAGATAGATAGATAGATAGATAGATAGATAGACACTTATAAATTCATTCCTCAATGTATAATTGCATTGCACTATATACGGAAGCTCATATTCCTCAAACATTACTCGGTCTGAAACAGCCATCTACACGCACACACACGCACACACACACACACACACACACACACACACACACACACACACATATATATATATATATATATATATATATATATATATATATTCTAATATATATATATATTGAGAGAAAATAGATATAAGTATATCAACATATGTTGATGAGACAAATATTCATTGCACACACCCACACAAATACACGCACATACATTTATATCTATATTCACAGATAGATAGATAGATAGATATTTCTTTTAGCTTGATATGCTACCACACACATCGATAAATACAAATCGACGCAATCAAACATTTGTATACCCATATACGCAAATATCTATACAGGCGAAAAGTCTTGGAACTGACCATATTCCATGGAAACCCTGTTTGAAATAAGAATGTTTCAGGTCTTTTTCTCTACAAATTGGATTGTCTGCTTAAGTTGGTCACTTCGCCTCATTTTTTTCTTTTTATTCTTTTTTAAGATTTCTACTTGCTCATGCGTATTTCAAATAAAACTTCTTCTACTGCGATCAAGTTATTTGTATTATTATTATTATTATTATTATTATTATTATTTCAAAGACAATTTTTTCAATGGAAAATAAATTGTCATTTTACTCTCCAGGACAGTGCTTCCTTTGCAAGACTAGATTCACTATTATCCAAAAAAAGAAAAAGAAAAAGAAAAAGAAAAGCCCACATTAAACTATTTCGGTCGAGTTTTTATTCGTACATGTTTTTTGCGTAGTGTATGAAGTTTGGGTTGGCACTGATCAGTGTCGCACAATCAAATGAAAAAGAAAAATAATAAGTATGAAAGAAAATGTTTGAAAATGCATACAAAGCGCCGATGAAATAAAGTTCTAACATCCCAATCCACAAGAGTCACCTGTGGACAGCGCATTCATTCACTAAATTTTCAACATGTGTCTATCTACTTGCGTTCGTACGTATACAGCCGTTATGAATTTATTAATACATTCTGACAAGCGCTCATTCGTACATAGGCATGCATCTATACATCTATGTTTTTACATCTATATGTATGCATGCGTGTATGAATATATATACATGCATGTATGTAAATGTATGCAAATATACTTTACACATGGTTACAATCAAATGTATCTAACAGAAATCGCTGTCCGGGTTTTACGACTTTCATGCAATGTATGAATTGTATTATTATTATTATTATTAGTATTATTATTAATAATAATTTATTCATTTATTTATTTATTTTACAGTTCTTTATGTTGTTAATTTGTTTTTCTTTCTATAATCACTTCTGAAAAATGGCATTTTTATCTTTCTCCGCTTTTGGTCTTTTCATTTCTTTCACTGAGTGCAACTTCTTTCTTTGTCCTCCGACCGTGACATGTCTGCAAAATGTCACGTGGGGGAAGGGTGACAAAAAATTGTTCTTCTTCTTTCCACTTTGTTTTCAGAACTAGATTATTTACATTTAAACTGTCATTATTTACCTGAATAAAATATCGAATATATAGTCGGAAGGACAAGATCAATGTTTTTCTTTCTTTCTTTTCTTGTGCGCACATTGTGCTGATGACTTGGAAATATGTATAATCATTTCTTGCAGCAGTAATTAGATAACGGCTTAGCTACAAATATGTTAAACTTTAACATTTCAGACTAGTTCCATTAATCCAGGCCAGCATCAGCTATACTGATTTGACTCACCCTAATTCTCTTCTTATTCAATTCGTAAAGCAGGAGTTCTATTTCGACAACTTCTTCTCCAGAACAGTGTGTGACTCCCCGATCTTACAATGTTAAACTCTTCCTATCTGTGGTTATCCACTATCTAGCAAACATATTTTCATAACTTAACCTATCGTTTACAGCATTATGACAAACTCTTTCAATAACCCACTACCTTAAGTAACTTTTGAGCGTTGTAGCGGGTAAGCAATAATGTATAAAAGTGTAATGCATTGACTGTTAAGTACTGCTTGCCCATATATATATATATATATATATATATATATAGTATGTCAAAAAATGTTGAAATTTGAATTCGTTGAATGGCCATTTCAACGAAAAGTTCTCGCTTCATCAGCAATGATCGAAAACAAAAATGTATTAATTCAAATATGGTACCAAATTTCTATACCGGAAGAAGCCCAAAAACATACATACACAGGAAATTAAAAACAAAGTTGAGGTCGGGGGATTAAAAAAGAAAAAATTATTTAAATTTGTCGGCCAGACATAAGAAAACGGAAAGCAAAAACAGAGATTTATGACTCGATATTAGAAAACTTTGCAATACGTCTGTATGAAAACAATCAAAAGTTAAAATTTAAACTATGTCACAGTTAAGTGGATCTGAATTTTAGCCACCTTAATCAATTTTAATATTAATAAAATTAATATTAAGTGGATCTGGGTTTGGGTATTTTACCTATTTGCTTATCCTTTTTGGAGTTAATAAATAAATAAATAAATAAATATATATATATATATATATATATATATATTTGTTTAACATTATTTTTAATCGATACTCGTATTTGAGTACATATTATGTTTTTAATTAAATGGTGCATATATATATAATGCTACCAGCCTGAATATTTTTTGACAAACTTTGTTATGAAATCTTTGATATTTTTGTCATTCTGCAGGATTCGAACCTGCGAACATTAACAACATAGGGGAAACATGTTCGACTCCTGCCGAATGACATGTTTTCATAACAAAATTTCAAAAAATAAATTAAATATGTTAGTTGTTAAATAAATAAATAAATAAATAAATATACGAGCTGTTTAGCCCGGCATTGCTCCTTTTTTTTTCTAGTGGATATGTTGAAATAGTAAGGTCAAGTGCTCATGCAAAAAGCTATAGTATAATGTTGCCGTATCGCGTAAGTTAAAAAGATGCGAAGTAAGTATTAGTTTTTGCTGTATTTATAAAAACGGCATTCGTGCTTTGTCAATAAAATTATGTATTTTTAATTGGAAGAACGGGGGTGGGCGTTACGGGAACCTGTAAAATGATGCGATGACGTTGTAACGGAAAAGAAGTGGATGAATTGTCCCTGCAAAGTCGGAGGTGTTGGCACATTGTAGAAAACGTGAAATATAATAACATAGAAATTACATAACAGACACGGTTTTTGTTGGGATAGAAGTAAGCGTTTCGGAAAAATAAATGATTGCAAAAAGCAACATTTTCCATTAATTTTGCTGCACTCTGTGTGTCAATTTGTTTGCATATCAAGGAATCAGACCTAGATCTACAGTGACTCGATTTTGATTGAGTTTGAGTAAAGCGGCTCGGAGAAATGCATAAAATTGCGCAAAAAACCACCCAAAATTATGTTCCTCTTTCTAATCATAAGAGATGAGTGATGAGAAAGAGAAGCAATTTACAGGGGTGTCAGAGAATGAGTAAGAAAAGGATGAGAATACAGGTGTTAAGATGGTTGCATGAGAGTAGAGTGGAAAGAAAGAACATGATACAAGGGTCGTCAGGGAAAAGATGTGAGTCAAAAAGATATGATATGCTAATTGACTTTGCGTTTAAATTCTTGGAAATTGTAGATGTCAAGAAAGCAAGTATACGGAAGGTAACCAGGGATATAGAAATCAGAGGAAGGAATAGAGGGGCCAAGGTTAGTTTCACAGAGGGATAAAATGTCAGGTAAGTTTATTTTGATGAAGGATTCAACGCAAAAGTTGGTACGGATACCACGGACATTCGAAAAAGAGATGTTAATAGGTTTAGCTGATTTATGTTTAACTGGTTTAGTTTTAGTTCTTACTTTGTGTGATGTCATAATTGTTGATTTTTCGGTAAGAAGAGGTCTAGTGTAGTAGTATCAGTCGGTCGTCAAATGCAGCATATGTAGGGAGAAACTTCCGCATAGTGGCCTCAGGTTTATCCACCTGAAGCACTTACAGAGACACCCATCCATGCGCAACATGGCACTACAAGATACCCCGATATTATTCAACTGTTGAACAGGGCAGGAGTTAGCAGCAACGCCCCCGTACCCTCAGAATGAAGAGACGTCGCCACCATCCACACACATTGCAGAAAACTTAAACATCACTATTAAACAAGGCATGAGCCTCTACTCCTGTTTAAAAAAAGAGGCAGATGTATGAACTGAGCGATTTAAAAAAAATAAGTATACTAATTGAAAATCACTTAAGTTTTAACTTAACATATATATATATATATATATATATATATATACATACATTATTAGTCATCCACATACATGCCTGTTTTGCTGTATTACAGAGCAACAGTGTGGCTAGAGTTCCACTTGCTTCTGGCCGGGATCGAAACTCGACCAAATTTTAGCATGTTATATATAAGTGGTGTATACACACACCAGTCACCGAAAGAACTCAATTCATTGTTAAAGAATAAAGTATATATATATATATATATATATATATATATATATATATATATATTATTGAATTATAATGATGTTTAGTGCCAGAATTGCTATTTTTCAGGAAGAAAGGCATTTTAGGCAAGCAGGATTTTGAAAGTAAATTGCTCAATATCAAAATCAAGACAAAGCGTTAATAGAATTAATGCACAGAAGTTTTTACCTTACCTGAACAGTATTAATTCATTCATACTGAGTTTGAAGTTTTGAGAAGTCATTATTGTGATGTGATCACTCAAAAAACAAAAATCCCTGAAAACAACACAATAATGTCTTCACGAAACTTCAGTCCTCATGACTGAAAAATTCCTCCACATTAATTATATATTAATTTGAAGCTCTAGGGTGATGGTTAATGTTTATTAAATCAGCCTTATGTGAAACATAACCAAACTCCCTAAAAGGTTTTATCCAAAATTATCAAAAGATTGTCAGCAGGTTGGAATGTGGGGATTTTGTGGAAGAATAAAGTATACCTTTTGTATTTTGAAATAGAAATTTATTGGTAAAAGTTAAACGTTCCGAGAGAAATAGTATTAAGAGGTTAAGGGTATCAAGAGAGTTCGTAGTATTCTTTGCACGAGTGAGTTTAAATGTATGTAGGCAGGAACGTATGTGCGAGCGTTATCTGGGTAAGGGTGTCTTTGAAGTTATCGCACACGGTGAATGGTGAAAAGGCAGGAAGTGAGTGGTGAACGATGAAGAAGGAGGTGAGAGGTAAGAGAGAAAGAGGCAATTATAATAACGATCGCTTGACCTTTTTCCAAGGGTACGTGTTAATTGCTTGTCATCTTAAATCTCTCGAGCGACGGTCGTCCTTGCTCGTCTTTTATTTCGTTTGTAAATTCACTCCCGGGTGTGATTCTGGCCTTTCTTTTGGACGCCAATCATTTCGCCTCGAGGTGTGAAATTACGCGAGTTTTGTGTATGTTAAGCAAACTTTGTGAATTTGAGAAAATTCGTTTATTTCTAACAATGAGTCAGATTTGAATTTTTAAATCTATAATTTGTTTTGTTCACTACAAATTATATATATATATATATGTGTGTGTGTGTGTGTGTGTGTGTGTGTGTGTGTGTGTGTGTGTGTGTGCGCGCGTGTGTGTTGTGGGTATTATATAGATATATGATAAATGTAATTTCTAGATATATTATATTGATGGATAAAAATGCTCATCAGGGTAGCGCGTGTGTAATTAAAAAAAGGACACCGAGGTCAACAGATTATTTTGAACCGAACACTTTATTTAGTTCACGGAGGAAAATTGTTTTAATTTCAGTGGCCCTCTACTTGGGTTGACATATCACTGTGGACAAAACATGACTTAAAGTGTGTTGCGTTCAATACCTGACCACAGAGGAAACAAAAGTTTGGAGTTACCAAGCTGAAAAAGTCACAAATAAAGGGTTCCGTTTGAATTTTCAATCTATATAATTTGATGAAGGCCGGAGCGTATAACGGCCGAAACATCGTGAATATGACAATAAAGATAAGAACAAAAGTGTGAACAATTTAAATACTGCAAGTAGTTAAAATACAAAAATATAGACAATACACTCTTGTCCAAATTAATTGAAACAACTTCTTTAGTTTCTTTCCTTTCACCATACGGTCAGTTTTAAACCCACTTGGGTGACATGGTGTATTCGATTTTTATTTTTTTTTTTTTTTTTTTTAGATTAGATCATTTGCAGTAATCTGAATCTATTTTTGGTGTGTATGAAAAAATTTGTGTGACCTTGAAAAATATTGCGTCATCCGTGATTGTATCAGATTTTTTATCACGCCCAGAAATTATTATCTCCACTGTCCATAAATTGTCCTACGGTCATTGTCTGTGATGGACGTTACTGCAAGGAAGCGTACGAAAATTGTAACGCTACATGAACACACTGGCAAACTTTACAGAGAGATCGCGGATATTGTTGGTGTTCGCCTTTCAACTGTCAGTCGTGTCATCAAGACAAAGAAACAAACTGGATTAATCAGTCCAAAACGTAAAGGAAAATGCGATAGGAAACGACAAATAGTACCAAGAGACGACGTACACGTGATCAGAGAAAGTGTGAAAGATCCTAAAACATTATTCGTTTGTTTCAATTAATTTGCATAAGGGCGTATATATAATCGAGCAAACGAGATGAGCCACCTATGTAAAAGATTAATTTATTTCATTTTTAATAGAAAACCACGAGAATTCGACAACATACATAATTTCAAGAGTCGTATCTGTGGTAATTAAAAACCATATTACAAGTTGTAAGACCGTATAACGCAGCAGGAGGGAAGAGACCGACCTGAACGCAACGTGATACATCTCCAGATTTTTATAATCTAACATTAAGATACTCTTTTGTTAAAGTTTAAATCATATTGTTTTAATGGTTGAAACTTCAAATAATATATTTCTTCATATAATATAATTTTTAAAAATAAGAAGATTTCAACATATAATATATTATTAAAAAATGTCCGTAGTAGTGCAGTGGATATCGGCTCGGAACGAGAAATCGGAGAGTCGAGTTGGAATTCTAATTGATTAAGTTGTATTCACATACGCGCAAATACCTCTGGGAAAGTTATGAACGCCTCAGATTTCCCTCCAGCTATGAGTTTAATAGCAGGACAGATTGGGTTCTATAGCCTGGGCTGGCAACCAGTCTACCGCAGAAAGTAATGGCAACCTACTGCGGAAAAATCTTCTACCGAGTCAGTCATGTCTCTTCGATACGTGATCGCCCGTAACACGAATGACACTTAACACGAATGATACGTAACACGAATGACACTTGACTTACTGACTGACTGACTGACTTTGGAAAACGGGGTGGAATTTATCAAAGAGTGAGCAAACATGAAATAGGCGTTTAAAATACCAAGGAAAACTGACCAGGTCATTCAGAAAGAACATGTTGAGAGCGTTTCGAATTTGGGGAACAAAAAAAAACTGTAAATCTTCGAAATTATGAAAAAAAGAGATAAAAAAATCTTGTGAGATTATCAATACCCAACCGAAATTATGAGCACTTAAGTAATGAAATAAAGTCGTAATCCTATTGAAATGTCAATAAGGTAAGAAGGATACTATGTACAACTCATTCAAAAATGCGTGTGTTGCGCAAAAAATGGTTACCACCAACCCCCCTCGAAAAATATCGAAAATGAGGAAAACATTATCAAGAAAATATCAAGATTATTTACTATGGTAATATGTGCGTTGTCGTGCAAAGGAATTAGAAACCAGAGAGCCGAGTTCGATTTCCAGTAGAATTCGTTGCATTCACTTACTAAATAACCTTAGGAAAAGTATTAATCATCTCTTACCCTCCAATTATGGGTTAAATAACAGGACAGATTGGGTTCTATAGCCTTGGTTGGCAACCAGCAGAAAGAAAAAATCTCCTGCCACGTCAGTGATGTTTCGAAAGACACATGATTGTCCAACTTGTACCACGTATGGCACTTAACTGACTGGATAGCAATATTATTGGTCTTCTTATAAATAAATTGACCGAGCAGCCAGTACTGCTGTCAGTTAAAATTTTTAAAATATCTTTCTTTTAAAACAAATTTTCGGAAAACAGTTTTACCAAGTCCAGTATCTCTTATCGGTCTTTTTAAGTGTTTTCTTCCTAATCTTTTGTTTGCAGTAGTGTGGAATGTCAATATCTTGATTACGTCATTATTTACACTTCGAGTTACTATTAACTAATGACAAATGAACAAAGTTAATACATAACGACGAAAAAAGTCGAACTGGATTCTATTACAAGAGGGTGAACCCGAAAACAAATTTGTACAAGACTCAATTTAAAATATACAACAAACACAGTGTATCTGTCAGAATGCGTGCCCGTTTTCATTAAACAGATGCGTGTCTCAGACAGTCAGAAAAACACGTTTAGGTAAATAAGACTCGGAGGCAATTTTGAGTTTCATCTACATGTATTTTTATTCAACAAAACCGGCAAAACTAAAAAGGAATAAAAAAAAGTTTCACGAACAATATGAACAGAAAATAGGAGAAAATACAAGCGGGACTTGGCCTAAATATAACAAAAATGCCAAGGACCAGATAAAAAAAAGATGAGTTCAACAATAAAAGAAACACTGGAAAGTGCAGTAAGTAAATTGAAAATTAATGAGCGAGGCAAGTTTAAATTTACTTAAGTAAAATAAATTATGCATAAAGGAAAATACAAGTAAATGTGATTTTCATTGAATAAATAATTTCTCTGCTTGCAGAGAGAGGAAGAAAATGATTATTATTAAAGATACTCGCAAGGGTTTAAAAGGTAGTGCTGAAGAAAGGTGTCATGTATGAAGCCGAAAATTTTCTTTCTGAAAAACACTGGGGGTGGGAGAACGAGAACCATCAGAATGTGCTCTAAATGACAAAGGCCGCTAATCGAGATAATCAATAACTAACGCGTAACAAGACACACAACAAAAGTCAATGGTAAGTGTTTGAAAATTTTGAGATAAATCAAATGTAAAGTACAAGAAAGTTGATAAAATTCGATGAACAGTGTTGTAAATTTGTTACTTGATCGGTGTAGAATTTTGCCATGGAGCTTTAAGTCGTTGCAACATTTTTAAAAAATCGGGATTGTTTTAAAATGCTGAACAAATGCAAAAATGTTTGAGTAGATTTAGAGTTTTGTTATGACTAGCGGGGTCAATAATTTCGACGCCCGACATGATATGAAGTGTATCGAAAACTGCTGGTGTCAGTAGGGACAGCTTTATAAGCGGCGTCAGCTGACACAGAGATCACTTGAGTTTTAGAGTTGAGTTTAGCAGCTGCGAATAGCATTCGAGTCGTCAACTCTGCGTTTGCCAACCGCCTAATAAACACTGAGTCACTGATGAACAATAATAAAAAATATTTTCTATATGTTTGTGTCGACGTTTTTTATCAGCAAAGCCGAAAAGATCTTCAATTTTAGGCCTGGCCTATTCTTCATTTAACCGATATACAACAAGAGTAAAACATATTAATTTACTAAAGTTGCAAGTATTACCAGATATCGCAGAAGGTGAAAAAATCAATCATGATCGGTTACCTGGCTAGATATCACATGTAGCTATGAGGTTTCTCAATAATGACTTTACTGCAGTTACAAGATTGGTCTATCCAAATCCTGACCTCAACATAATCGACCTTGCGTAGAGAGAGTTGAAAATTCGCATGGATAACAGGAAGTTAAAAAACTTGCAATAGTTTTCTGTTTAATTTATAGAGAAATGGCAGAACATTCATGATAAAACAATTTTAAGCTGAATTGAGGTTGTAGCTTGTGCCATTGCGATCCATACCAAATAACAATGAGAAATGAGTAGTTAACATTATATTTAATCTAGTGACCCATAAGTTTTTCATTCCTTATTTTCAGTATGATGAGGGGTTCAGGCCTGGAAATGCGGCGGCTTGCCTTACAATCCTGAATGTTTGAATGTTACTCGTAAAAGTATATTGTTGCATATTTAATTAGTTCTTATAAAAATTAAGTAAATTAATTTTCTGTCTAGTTTGATCATTCAATCTGTTTGCTACTGTAAGACATACGCAAACAGATAAATAGATATTGTTCAATTTTTTATAAACGAAAAGTACAAAAGTGCCCAGTACCAGAGTTAGTGTTTATAGATAAATACAGTTTTGACATCGGCCTAATACTGTCAATCATATATCCAAAGAGGTTTGATTAAATACAATCGACATTTTCTGTCTGTTTAATTTATTTGATTTTTCTAATTTTCAAATAAGTTGTTGCATCAGCCATACGTGATACAAGTTTGGGAGATAATATTTCGTTGGAGACATGATTGACCAGACAGAAGATTTTTCCGCAATTAGTTGCCATTACTTTCTACGGCAGACTGGTTACCAGCCAAGACTACAGGACCCAATCTGTCCTGTTATTCAACCTATAGTTAGAGAAAAGGTATTTGTGTGCAAGTGAAGGAAATTAATTCGACATGAATTCGATCTCAGCTCCCCGATTTCTCATTCCGAGCCGATATCTATTACACCACAACCCAGGCTGAGGATAAATTGTCCGAGTGTACTGTTCTTGAACAAAATATAGCCAACCACACAGACACCAAAAGGTTCTTGAAAATGACTGTCATGATCGAATGTACTCAAATAAAACAACAAAACAAACTTGAATTTGGGACAGTTTATCTCTAATTTCTATACAAATATACATTTATTCAAAAACTGGAAAAATACAATAAAAAAGTAAGCAGATAGACCTTGTCGGTTGTATTTAATTCAAGTCGTATGAATGAATAATTGCTGCCTAAATATGAATATATGACATGATATATTTTTCAACTTGAAAGTTGATTTTTGCTTGTGCGTTGAGCACTATTTTGAACAACTGTCTAATTGTCTAACTAGTACATCGCTTACCGTTATATATATATATATATATATATATATATATATATATATATATATGTATTACCAGAATATTCTTTGAAAATATTTGTACCAAATGGAACGAATATAGTGTGGTCTGATCAGTACTAAACCGCGTATTGCAATTCGCTTTTTTGCTCTGAACGCTTATATATAAGAAGTATAGCAGGATGAGTAAAGTACCGATCCAGTACCGATCCAGTACCGATCCAAGGAACCAACCGTTCTTTTATCGATAGTGGGAATATGCGAGTTAAACATGAGATTTGGATTGAACTTTAGTCCCGATATATATCCAAAGCAAGGAGAGTCATTAAGATTACATTTGTGTTTGTTCAACACCCCCAGAGCTTATACAGCAACTATAGTGAGCGGATCTTAGTTACAGCTTCTGGAAGACAGCGCGTTTTTCTTTGGCGTGATCAACAGTGTGAACAAGGCCAGTACCCTCAGACCCTCCGTCGAGATAATTTGCAATTTCGTTCTAGCTCAATCATTGACAGCTCCCAAATAGTTCTTTTATGGTATGGTTTTCAGGCTCTTTCAAAAGGTACCACTCCCTGACAAGGCTATGGCATGGTTTTCGAGAACTTTCCAAAGATGTCCCACGCTGAGATTGCCTCCTTTAGATCAATAATATCAAAAAGTCAACTCCTTGACAAATTGTGAGTTAGATTCGAATCCGGGTCTCATGATCAGAAAATGAACGTTTTAACCACTCAGCCACGCGTCAATGATGTATATTGGTAAATATTATATAACTACTTAGAATGTATGTATGCATGGCTGGCCACTTGTAACCGGGATGTCTGTCTACTCGGGCGGCTAGCGAATCCTCATTGCAGACACTTGCTCAGACACATTTGTGTTTGTTCAACATCCACAGAGCTCACCTGTGGTTTATACTGCAACTTTGCTGAGCGGATCTTAATTACAATTTCTAGGAGAGAGCTCTTGGTCACGATGACTTGTGACTTCGTGCTAGCACAACCATCGACGGCCCCCAAAGGGTCCCTTTTACCCAATTTCACTCACAAGGTTTCAATAAACCCGTCGTATGAGTTTCCAAAAGTTGTCGCATGCTGGGATCGCCTCCTTCAGACCGTTAAAATCAAGAAGTCAAAACCTGACAAATCGAGCATGGTCAGATTAAAACCCGGCCATTGTCAGAAAGCAAACGTTCTAACCACTCGGCCACGTGCCTATGATGTATTTAAAGTATTACAAGTATCACTAAATAATAGTACCGAACTACAGAATATTTGTAATTCACCACATGATACCAATGACAGTTGGCATAAAAGATAACAGGTCAATAAAGGTATTAGCCGTAAAGAATCGTAATACATAGCGCATTACTCGGATGTGATTCAATAAAATAGGAGAAAGTGAGAGAGAAAATAAGAAAGAAGAGTAAGACAAATACGAGAAACTAAATTAAATAACAGAGGCCTGATAAAATCGGATGAACATACTGGCAGTATCGGTAGTGAGATTTACGAAACCATTCATCGGATGAAGGAGAGAAGAATTCAAATCAATGGGCGGACGAATTAGAAAAGTCATGACAACGACACTGTTTATCTGTGAAAAGAAGAAATGACGACAGAGGACTCAACATCGAAAGCAATGTGCAAATGACTAGAATATAGGTGAATAAATGTATTCAATAACGCAATAAGAAATGTTGACAAAAAAAAATCACCCCCATCATAAAATATAGGTGTGAAGAAAACAAATGAGAAACAATCTACATAGAGAGTAAATAAGGCATATAAAACCATAACGGGGGCAATATCAAAGCCATGGTTACCCAGAAGACGCTTGAAGAAAGAAACGATTTTTTTTTATCTTTCCAACATCTAAGAAGCTTATAATTACACTAGGACATATTACACCAAGGCGAGGATTGACAAAAAGAGTTACAAATCTTTTTTAGATAAAAATGGAACATTAGAGTAAGTATAGTACTACTCACACAAAAAGAATACAAAATTATGCCCGACGGGGTAACAACAGTTATATAGTAAGAACTGTGCAAATACAACAAGTTTGATAAGGCAGATAAATTGCACTAGCACAACAAATTATTCCAAGAAATCAAAAACTAACTAGTCAATTTCAGCAAGCAGATTAGCTCTGATAATTAAAATAAAAAAAGAGGGCAGCCTGACCAGAAACTGGCTGTTCTAAAAGACCAAGTAAGAACCAGAAACGAGAGTAAGAGAACACACACACACACACACACATGAAAATGAAGAACTATGTTGTTGATCAATCCAAATTCATACATCGGGCACACTACTACCCGTTTGACGAGAAGACTCGCGTTGCATCTCTCAGACCATATTTCAATTCGATCTCATTTAAAAACACACGGAGACCTTTCAAAATTTATATCCGTAGCACACTTGTTGATAATACAAATATAATAGCATCATTTGCATGATAACAAAAAAGACTAAAAGTAATGGAAGCATTATTAATGAAAAATAAAAAAATCAGCACTTAATAATATCAAATACGAACACGGTATCAATGTACTCCCTGTGTTTGGAACATAAAACACACACATAACTGTACACAGATACATAAACTCTATGCATTTTCAGTTACACGTAAAATAAAATTAATACTTGATGATGGCTAAAAGTATAACCGAAAGCGGTCGGAAAAACAAAACATTTGGACAAGTTTTATATAATTTGTGTGAAAAGGAAAAATTTATAAGATCACATGAAAAATTATATTAAAAAATTACCATAATATCTTGTCTGTCATTTTTAATGAAACCTGCACACACACACACACACACACACACACACATATATATATATATATATATATATATATATATATATATATACACACACACATATATATATATATATATATATATATATATATATATATATAAACATGTTTTGTTAAAAAATTGATTAATTTCTGATTTAAGGAAAGAAATATCTTATTAAATTTTGATTTAATCTTTCAAGTATTCCTATATGTTTCTTTTTGCTGGAAAAAAGGATTGTAAAAATGAGAATATACAAACAATACTATTTAAATCACAATAGGCACCTCGCTATAAGAGAGGTACTATATATCAAGCAATTTTCTCCTACCATCAGCCTTACATTATTTAGCAGTGGAAATGGAGTTTTGAAAGTTTCAAAATAAACAGACGCTCACATGATGCACACTGCACGCATCACGTGATAGCTTTAAAGAACTCTCCTTTTCAAAAAACAAAAGAAAAATTAAAAACAGAAAAACATTACATTACAGCCAAACATCAAAACATGACAACATCGGACAAATAACGTCCTTGAAAATGGCTTGTGAATAAGCTGAAAACGCTTGGAAAGTCAAAAATTCAAGCATTTTTACATTCTTTATCTCCATCAGAAAGAAAACATGTAAGAATACTAGAAAAATTAAATCAAAGATTAATATAATCTTCCTAGTCGGTAGTTTTTAACGAAACATATTTAAATGAAAGATTGCTGCCAAAGTATACACACACACACACACACACACACACACGCGCGCGTGTGTGTGTGTGTGTGTGTGTGTGTGCTGGTTTAAAAAGGTATAAAGGCATGTTTTGATTTGGCGATATGCCAGTACTTCCTTCATAGTCTAGATTGTACCAAACCATATGCAAGTAGCTGCTTTTCTGTTCTACACAGAACTCACTCTGCAAATCATTTACGTGTGCCTGAAAGTATACACATCAAGCTACACACATGAGTTCTGTGCAGACAGAAAAAGAATTTCATTCGTTCATTATTTGGAGGGCAGTAAATAGCAATTTTTCAATTTTTATACTCTGTTGGAGCTTTTATCATTTTCTTATTCGTAAATGCTTTTAATCAAAATTATTGTAATCTTGTTCCAAGCTTTGCTATTCTCATTTATTTTTCCCTGTAATCAGTTATCATTTTGCCTTGGGCAAAAGTATCCGAACCATTCTTTCTGGAGATGTATTGGCTTGAAAGGATTACTAAAGGTTTAAATAATGCATCTTTACTTACTTAAATCTGTCTTTATGCTTTGTAGCATCAAGTCATATATATATATATATATATATATATATATATATATATATATATATATATATATGTTGTAACAGTTGTTACAATGGTTTATAACAATGTAACAATTATTACAATATAACGCTCTACGTATGTATCGAGCACTCTTTATAAAAGTAAATGCATGAACAAAAAAAACCTATAAGGTCTACAACTTAGTTACAATATATATATATGTGTGATATGTGTGTGTTTGCGTGTGGGTTGGTGGGTGTGTGTCTGCGTGTGTGTGTGTGTGTGGGAATAAGTGTGTGTTTGTGCATGTGTGTATGTATGTGCGTGAAATACGATTAACATAGCTTCCATAGCCAATGTGCTTCGAACGATGCAGAAACACTGAACTCGAAATTAAATTTTGCCAGTTTCTTTATGAAAGTCAATATTTTCACAATAAGATTAATGAATCGATGCTGAAAAAGTTAAATGATTGAAATATATTTATACGATGTTGAAAATTAAAATTAAACCTTATAAAATCCATTTTTTTTTTCATTATTTTCTTTGTTGACATGGGATTTTATTATACAACAAATTTATGAAGTGTAGTTTATCATAATGTAAACAACTATATAAAACAATTGTTATTGATATCTATATTTTGATTTCAGATATAATGATTGCAATAAGCTGTAAGAAAGATATATTCTCAAAAGATAAACTTACTGAATAGAGCAAACACAGCATTAATCAGTAGAAAAATCTCGAAGAAATCACAAAAATTCTATCTGAATGTCTGTGATAGGTGTTATCATTTTATACTACTAAACTTTTTGGTAACTAACTGACGTGTTTTTTTTTGTTTGTTTGTTTGGTTTTTTTTTGGTTTTTTTTTTAATCGTTCATGCCAAGCAAGTGAACAGGGGGTGAACACTGGTGAACAGGGGGCTACATAAGAAAAGAGTGAAAGTTTAAACAGGAGGAGAGCAAAGAGAAAGACGTACAAGTTGTAGGGGACAAAAGAAGGATGGGAATACCAGTGTGAAGACAATTGCGAGGGTAGAGTGAGAAAGGAAATGAACAAGATACACTGAATGATGGGAAAAGGACGGGAAAAGACTGGAGTTAAGAGTACAAGAGATGGCAGTTGACATTGCATTTAAATTCTTGGAGATTATAGCTATCAGGGAAGCAAGTACATGGAAAGAAGTTTCACAGGCGGAAAGTGCGAGAAAAGAAGCTAATGTAGTAGAAGTGAAGGCTGTAAAAGGGTAGGAACTTGTTGCCAGTTTGGTTGCTCTAGTAAATTCTTGTGAAAGGGGCATTAGTGAACTAAGCTTGTCGGGGGAGAAGCCATGAAAATATTTACAGAAGAGACAGAGGAAAGCCACATCCCTGAGAAAGTGGCTGCAATCGAGCTCGGAATCGATCATATTACAGTTTCTTCTTTGGAGTCTGTCGAGGGGCGTCCAACCAGATATAACAAGAGTATTCAATGCACAGGCGGATGGTTGAGTTCTATATGTGCAGGATGGATTCAAACGGGAAAAACTTCCTGGCCCGACACAGTTACCCAACTTTCCTAATAGTGGATTTAGCTATTGATTTAATGTAATGATTCCACTTGAGGTCGGAAGAAAAGGTGAGGCCAAAGAGGCGCAGTATATTGCTTTCGGGGAGACTCGTTTGTCCATGCTGATGGTGGAGAGAAGGAGGGGCTGCCTGTGGTGGTTGATTGATAGCAGTTTCGTTTTAGAAAATTTTATTTTTAAAAACCATTTCTTATCCCAGTCTACCACAGAGTGGAGGTCTTTCTCAAGATCAGCAACAAGGTTATCTTTGTTCACCTCGCCAGATTTCTTACTAAAGTAGGAGTAAATGGTGACATCATCAGCGTAGATGCCTACTTGGGATTTGATCACGTCAGATCAGAAAGAGCGTCGGGCTTAGGATAGAGTTTTGCGTTCGTGTGATAGGATGTGGAGGCATGCCCGTTCAATATATATTCATTATGCGGATTGATAGGAAAGATTGGATCAAACCAACCAAGCGTTCAGTTATACTATAGCAAGACCCTATCCAGGGCAACAACTCGAGCTTCGCCAGTCCTGGTGATGGTCAGCAGTAGACCTGGCAAAGCGGAAGCCATACTGTCTGTCCGAGAATAGTTTATGAGCGGTGAGATGTTGAGCTGAAATCTTCACAGTATTTCATATTGTTGAAGCATTTCATATTGTTGAACATTTTTTTATCGAAATTTACAATTTCGTTCAATTTCCCAAACCAATCGATGAAATTTGAACAAGTTGATTTGTTTGGAAAGATACTTTGACAAAATCCAACTTCGCGGTTTAATAATTTCTTTAATTTCATTTAGTAAGACTGCATGGTAAACAATATATTTTAAAAAAATTTTTTTTTTCTTTTTAACAGCAAATAATAAATTCTTAGGATTTCTAACTCATAAGCATGCAACATACAACTGAACATGCGTAAATATTTATTTCTGGTGCCAAATTCTAACTTTTTAAGCGTTTAAACTTTGAATTTGTTTATAGTTTTCGCAAATGCAGAGCAAACTAGAAACTAGACTCTTGCATATATAAACTTAAAGGAAAAATATGCAAAAAACAATATTGCCTTTTTATAATATCAGTGTTTTATTATTTTAATCATTAAATTGTTTTTAAAATAGTGAGAGTATTTTGTATGTTAAAATCGGTCCTCCTACTAATGCTGTTCTTACTACTAATAGTAACTGTAATAAGAATGGAAAGAGCTAAAATGTTGTATGCAAATAATACTTTCAATAGTGAAGACAAAAAAGGTATACTTCAGAAAGAGAGAGTTGAAGTTTCTATGGCACATAATAAGGAAAGATGACTTAGAGAAATTGATACTCAGAGTAAAATGGAAAGAAAAGGGACACTTCAGAAAGAGGGAGTTGAAGTTTCTAGGGCACATAATACAGAAATATGACTTGGACAATTTAATACTCAGAGGACATACTGGAGGCGAGAAGAACAGATATTATCTTCGCATATTCTACCTAGCGAGTTCGAGTAAATGGATGGCGGCAGAAGTTTTAGGAGAGATAACAAAAGAAATTATTAGGAACCACAAAGGACAGGATATAGTGAAGAATGATGATCGCTCTGGAAGAAAACGACTCATACAAGACGAAGAGAACTGTTTGGGACTTCATTGTTTAATGTGGTAAACAATCCTAACCAGAAGAATGGCAACCAATATTGAAATAACTGCTTTGCCGAGATTCTTTTCCCTGGTTCCCCGACCAAATGAATTTACGCGTCTTTCCCAAGGATATTTGCGAGTAAGTGAAAGCGACAAATATCAACTGAAGTTCCGAGTCAATATCCACTGCACCATTTCGCGCATCTGCAACGTTATTATTTCGCACAGTCGTTTTAATATTATATACAAATAAAATATTTATCTGTATTTAGACAAAATTTGTTTTCGGGCAGAATTAACTGTTTAATTAACTCCTACGTTTCTTATATTACAGGCTTATTTGTTCAAACCTTTCATGTTAAGCACTCAGTTACCTTTATCCTTCATCTTCCCACAAAGTCTCAGACTCAACGCGGAGGTCTACACCAAGTGTTTTAAAGAAATAGTGCTGCCCTAAGACACTAGTTCCGGCAACAGAACTCTGCACCATACCACACAGGCAGGAGAATTTAGTCATGGCTGTCAAACAATTTCTGCTACCACATCACCCCTTACATCTGTCTTACTCTCAGACTGCAACCTCATTGACTATTATGTGTGAGGCACAATAGAGCCTAAGACCAACAAAACTTTTTGTAAAACCAATGATGAACTGAAGGCCAGGATTATGACAACATTCACCACCTTAAACAAGGAGACAGCCCAGAAGAGTTGCAGGTGATTCAAGAATCATCTGGATCGTATTGCTTCGACTTTGTCTTAAAATAGATTTTGTCGTTCTTCTGTTGCTATTTTTTCTTCAGAGAGATATTTCCATTTCACTGTTATGTTAAATACATAAAATATTTAAACATGAAAAGATAATGAAAAAAGCGATTTATTTAACAGCAATGAATCCTAGATAAATTGATCTCCGCTTTATTGAATCTCAATACATTGTTTCAAAATTTGCGTCTCATGGCATCTCCCTATCATAACTTTCTAAGATTTGCCATAATTTTTGACAGCACGAGTGAACTAGTAGATAATAAAACACAAAGACGGTAGCTGTTGCTAACAATTGTTTACAAAAGGTATAAAATATTATTCTCATTATTCAGACAGATGTTCTCGTCTTTATTGTCATATTCAAGACGTTTTGTCCGTTGTACATTCCGACCTTTTCAAGTGACTGGAACATTGAACCGAATTCTTTATTTCGATCTCTAGAGTAGAATGTTTTCGTTCAATGAGTCATGTCACTTCCGGATATCTTAGTTATCGCCATTTAATTTAACTCAAGTATTTGTTCGCCACTCCTGTCGTCAAGTACTGAACTCACAACTCTTTGCCTCAAGTCATTGGATCCAACCAACGTTTTTATCCACTGAGCCATTTGACATTGTAATCTGAAGAAGGTCGGAGCGTACCACCGCTGAAACGACAATAAAGATGAGGACAGCATTTCGAACAATGTAAATACCAACTCTCAGACGTATAAACAGGTATTTATATAGTTGGCAATATTTGTTTCTCTCTTCATTTTTAATGAAAGGAAATATTTTCATAGTTTATTAATATATATAATGTAATAAAGAGAAATAAACAGAAAAGTAGGATAGATTCATTAACATCTTAAAGTGTATTACTGGGGATTACCAAAGTTCCGAAGATAAGTTTTGAAACAAAAATTTAAAAAAAACGCAATGACTAAGCATCTGGTTAATTTCTATTTTTTTAATATCGTGAAAAATTCAATATTTTAGTGAAATATATGTACGACATAGAGATGATAATATTTAATATGGCACAGCTTTTCCAATATATATATATATATATATATATATATATATATATATATATATATATATAGGAATGTCTGTACTACGGGAATCGTATGATACTCAAGGATGCAATCTCTTTAATGTTTTTAGCTTCAGAAGCATGGGGGCGTATTATACTCAAACAGTATTATATACGGTAGTTGCTACCCAATTAAAGGCAAGTCGTATCACTGAAGGAAGTGAATCTTAAATCCCACACATATATTCATGCATTGCATTTAACTCCACTTTGATATTATTATTATTATTATTATTATTACTATTCCCTGTGTTATGAGCTTTCTCCTCGAGGTCGATTTTCAGTGCTTACAACAATTACTAAGAAGACATTCTTTATTATATCTCACAGCGTGTGAAGTTGTAGTTCAGAGTTTCGATATTCTTCTATGTTGTCTTATCTTTCAAGAATGCCTGGGGTATGCAGCGACGATAACAGCTAATATTAGAAATAACTTCTTTCCTTGTCGACAAAGTACCAGGCGAGGCCGTCTGACATGAATTGGTAATCTGCACTTTAGTATCTTAAAGTAACGTCCATTACAATGAATTTTGGTTTGTACACGTGCAATTTCCACCCCAGTCGTAATTATACCAATAACCAGTCGCTGTTGCTATAGTTGAATTCCTTTCGGTATATTGTAGTTTTACTAATTGTTTGTATCACGCTGAGTGTCCATGAATGACTTAAAATCTTTCTTTCTCTCTTTTTATCTGCAAATATATATATATATATATATATATATATATATATATATATAAAGAGATAGAGAGACATAGGTCATGCTGACAGTGTCTATGAATTACTTAAAATCTCTTATTCTCTCTCTCACTCATTCTCTTTTCTTTCTTTCTCTCGCTCTCGTTACACACACACGCACACATATTTATATGTATGTGTGTGTGTATCATATATATATATATATATATATATATATTTATAGGGTGCGATGGATAAATTGTCGTCTAAAAGACGCAAATAAATGACAATAGCACTGACATCTAATTTTAACAGATATAATTACCAAAATTACACAAAAAATATTTTGAAATACAAAAGGGTAAATCTATTCAATACAATCGCCATTTGCTTTAAACTACCGCAAGATGACTCCAGAATTACCTGCAACTCTTCTGAGCTGTCTCCTTGTTTAAGTTGGTGAATGCTGTATTAAACCTTGCCTGTTGATCCCTGCGTTCAAGTCGGCTTCGCTCAAACTTTTGTATAGATGAAAAGGATAGACGCAAGTTTTCCAAATAACCTGCTTGATAGAAGTTGGCCGAAAAGAAGTTTTTTTTTGGAAGTCTGATATCGCTCATACGGGAAAAATGTCCTAACCACCTGGGTTAGTTATTAATTCTACCTCATTCCAAGTCGCGGTGATCTCTCTTTTTCCCGCATATGTAGTCAGCCAATCCTGATTTTTCTATTTCCCCCTCGTGTTACGGCTTTACGGTGTTCCTGCAGTACTATCTGACCTCTTTATCTCCACTGCTCTCTGTGGAATGAGATTGAAATAAAAGACAGAGACCATCACTGGAAAATACGAAAACTTAAAGAATCAGCGTATATGCAAGGCCACAAAGATCTCCTAAGCATCCAAACATCGACATGAATACGGAGTGCTAGAGGGAAAAAATAAAAATGACAAATTGTAATATGAGTTCTAGTAAAAAATAAAATGATTATCGAGACATTACATCCCAAAAATTCATATACGGATATCCTCAAGGACACATGGACCATTGGATAACAGTGTTGGTTGATTCCAATAACTTGCCCCCAAGAGTTGTGGGTTCAATAAAATGGCTACAGCAAAGGTGAACAAAAACAGATTTAAGGGAGATATCCGGAAGAGCCATGGCGCGTGGAACTAGAACAATCTACCGATGAATTAAATAAAAAATTCGATTCGAAAAAGGCGTACAACAGTCAAAATATCGTAAATATGGCAACAAAGATATCAGAATAATGTAAATAGTGGAAATAACTTACCAAGTGTTCTAAAATCAAGTTTTACACTCTGTTTGACATCCACAACTGCCGTTTCCAGTATAAGAGAAAAATACATACAAAGCAAATAAGAGAGGTGAAAAACGCAACCAAAGAGACTTCTCCTCTAAAAGTGACTGAAGCCATCATCTCCTGATGGTAAAGGCATGATGACACTGAACATCGTTTCACTAAGGACGACCCAAAGAGTAACCTTTGAAATTATCATAATGAGATCAACAAAAGTAGCAAATAAATCCTTGTTATGCTCTTGTGATTACTCCTCAAGTGAAAATCATGTCCACTGTGCTTCAACCAGATCGCAAGCCCAACTGAGATTCAGACAAGGTTGAATGGGGCAGAGAAGAGTTGAACCTGTTTAAGATGATCTCTTAACATTAACATTCTCAGCAACACACTCCTGCTATTCATCTCAACAAAATCGAAAGAAGGATCTGCAATGTAATCTGTCCTGACTTGGCATCTCGACTTCAGTCACTTTTCACCGCTGTGCCGAGGCTTCCCTCTGTCTTTTTCATTAAACATGGCAACTGCTCTGATGAGTTTTTCCCTGATGCCCCGTCTACGTGTGTTTAAGCGTACTATTAGACTGACATCTAGGATCGACCCATTTACCGTCGAAATAGTTAAAAATAACTCCTACTTCTACTCCAACAGTTTCTTTCCTCGCACTTGTGGGACTTCCTTCCGTTTCCCTGATAGATACAATCTCTAAAAATTTAAATGCAAATTCAATTACCATCTTCAATCTTCTAGAATCCTTTTATCTTTTCTTCAATAACTCCTGTAACTACTTTTTTCACTTATTGTAACCAATTGTAGTAGTGGTTCCGCTTTGCGTATAGTGAAATGATTAAAAAAACATTCTACCGCTTTTTTTCTTTTTTTAGACTATAGTATGTAGAGAATCGAGAAATTTGTTAATATACTGAATGCTATATTTACTGGATAAATATGGAAACCTTATTTGGTTTAGTGTTTTGCTAATTGATTTACAGGAGCTGTGATTTATGAGAAAATAAAAATTTAAATCAAATTAATAAATAAAAAAAGTGTAATCTTTTTGGTGCAGGCTTGTCAAATAGCCGTTACATATGACATCACGATAGAATATTTCAAACGACCCGAATACTAAACGAAGAATATCAGGAAGCAGACAAAGGAAGTCTAACTACCACACAAATACTACATTGGTTCTTGATATTGACAGCAAAAATTTGAAAGTACTTGAATAAAAATAACAAAATATAATCTTCGAGCACAATATTAAACAAATTATTCGAAAATTTAAAAATAAATAAATAAATAAAATGCATAATTGGTGGAATTAAGACTTTTTAATGCAGTCACACCATCGCTGGGATGTTGCAAGGATGAGTAACGATAGAATACTTAAGCTCTTCATGTCTAGCCTGCTTGACAGTTGACAAACGACTGTTGGACAGCTAAAGAGTAACTTCTCAGTTGTCAATGTGCCTCATAGTTACTTCCAGCGAAGTGCTCTGGATAGAAATAACTGGATATATTTGTGCCAGATTCGTATCAGAAATTTTGCAACCAATTGTATTGGCTAACAGACGAAAGATGCAACGAGTTTTTCGTTGCATCTTTCGTCTGTTAATTCTGTTAATTCAAGTAATTAATTCTGTCGCTATATATATGTTTGTCTGTGTGTTTACCAACCCATTTATTTTTTTTAATCAACTCAAACGCATTTTGTCGATTTTGAACATTCTTGTTTATTTTAAAATGAATAAATAAGACGAGCCTAATTTAATTTTATGTAAGTTCTGTCTCTTTTATATAGGTTTTCCTTCATCTGAGATTGAAGCTAACATTGTCGTCTCACTGAATGTGAACATACGCCTCTCTTCTGATGTAAATATACAAGATAAAGTAAAATGTTTATTTGATAACTGAATCATCTGGGAAGACCTAGGGTGCATTATGTTAGATTTTAATAAGTAAATTAAGGTTTTTCGAATATGATTAGTGCTTGCTTACTGATGTTAGAAAAAAGGTCATCGTTTCGACTTTCAGTTGCAAATACCTAACCTTATTATATATATATTGATAATAATTTCTTTGGGGGATTGTCATTTTAGATGATGGAAACTAATTAAATACAATATGAACTTTTCTTTATATAAATAAATCCGAAATATCTAGTTCACAGAGACATAAATTTGATTAGCTCAATATCTTGTAATTACATTTATTTGTTATTAGCATTTGTTTTGTCCATAATCGCACTCAGTTCTCCCTGAGAGGTGGGGCACGACTATCAGCACGCTAGGTATTGTTGCCGTAGTTTCATACCAATAATAACGAGATGCTAGCTTAGTTCCAGTTCAAAGTTTTCCTTCTATAGTTACTAACCACGGATAAAAAATGTCTGCCTTAGCATTTAACCCATAGCTGCGGGGAGAAGGGTTCGATTCATACCTTTGCCAATGCGTAAGTGAGTGTAAAGCAGTCAACTGGAATCGAACACTCCGATTTCATATTCTATTATACCAGCTGCACATCCACTACCAAATGCAGCCGACAATTTTACTCCATTAGCTTCTTTTCTCTCACTTCCCGCTTGTGGAACTCCCTTCCGTATACTTGCTTTCCAGACGGCTACAACCTCCAGGAATTTAAATGCAATGTCAATTCCCATCACATATGCAATTGACTTCAGTTCTTCTCTCGTCCTTTCTACAGTTTCTTGTTCTTTTCCATACTCCTTCTTCCTTTGCAATTGTCATCACACCTGTGTTCCCCTCCTTCTTTTGCCCTTTCTCTGACACGCCTTGTAATTGGTTCGTCTTTCTCTTCACTCTCCTCCTGCCTAAAACTTAAGCTCTCTTATGTAGCCCCCTGCGAATCAGTGGCGGTGCCGCCTTGCTTGTGGTGAAACGATTAAAAAATGATATTGTCGTTCATGGATATTCATGAAAGACATTATAAGTATTAGTAAAATCCTTTGTCTATATCCTGACATGAGGCAATATTTACATTACTTACATTGTTCGGACTATTATCCTCAACTCTATTGTCATATTCACAACTTTTCGGTCGTTTCGACCATCTTCAGTTGATTGGAAATTTAAACAGAACCCTTTATTTCAATCACTAGGGTAGACAGTTCTCGTTCCATGGGCCATACCATTTCCGTATGTATTAGTTATCTCAATTTAACTTAAAGTTTTTATTCGCCACCACTGTCGCCACTTATTTAACCCACGACTCTTTGGGTCAAGTCACTTTATCCAATCATTGGGTAATGTGTCCTTGATAACATTGGTGTATGAAATTTTGAGACTTATAGATCTAAGTAACCGTTTCAGTAACCATTTTCACCAGAGCTCATAATAAAATCTTAGTGTTTGTAATTGGTTTTTTCTAGCGTTCGTATTAATGGTTTCTATACTGTATTCATTTCTATGCTTGGCTGGCCTAGGAAATTTTTCTGGCCCAGCATATGCGCTGATTCCTTGAAATCAATCTACCGCAGCGATCTAAATAAAATGATCGGTTCAAAATTCTAGAAACCTGAAGAAGGTCAGAACGTACAACGGTCGATACGTCGTAAATATGACAATAAAGATGAGGACAACACTCTGAACAATGTAAATAATCTTAATAGCCTGATCTCCGTTTACATGCACAACTCGAAATATTTTCTTGCTGAACAATTAGCTAGTCTTTCTTCTTCTTCTTCTTCTTCTTCTTCTTCTTCTTCTTCTTCTTCTTCTTCTTCTTCTTCTTCTTCTTCTTTGTGTCGTGTCCATTTAAGTCCTTACCGATGATGACTATCCTCAATATCCTGTCTTAAGAATCTTTAATATGTCCTGTGAGTATTACATTTTCCAAGTCTTCTTTCCTCATTATGCGCCCTAGAAAACTGATATAAAGTATAAATGTAATTTTGATTTTGATTTTATCTAAGACTTAATCTCGGGTAGGTGCATTTCAGAATACTAAAATAGTTGAACAGGTTAATATATTTCTTATTATCGTTTTTGTATCTCTGAAATCATTTTTTGTGAAGTTCTGAATGCCAGTTGTATTTTTGTACTTATTTTGCCTATGATTTCAATTTGTTTCATTTTATTTTGTGTGTGTTTTTTATTCCTCCCAAGTTCTGATATTTTCTTCCAGTCACTCAGTAATTTTACTATATCTTGTTTATGTATTGTGTTTATATTCTTATAAAGCATGGCAATCTTTATATATCTTTATTTAATCATTTAATCGCAAGGCAATAAAGTCACTAAGACACAAAAGTTTACTGAGTGTGAGAGATTATGTAAAAAAAGATATTAGGAGAGAGAACAATAAAACAAAAGAACAGAAATTAAGATTACAGAAGATATCGATTGACATTGCATTTAAATTATTGAAGATCAATCATGGCGTGAAACTGGGAGTGATTTCCACAAGTGAGTAGGGTAAGAGGGAAAACTGTTAGCAAAGAACTTATGGTTGCAAGTAGCCATTTCAACTGTAATATGATGAGACCTTACCGACAATCTAGACTTCTTCTTCATATGCCGTGTCCCTTCAGGACGTAGGCGATCATGGACTTACACTTAGCTCTCAACATTCTTCTTCTGGGTATCTCTCCTAAAATCCACTCTGCCATCCTTTTGATCGGGCCTGTCAAGTAGGTCTCGCGCTGCTTCCCCCTGTCTTTTTTTCATTTTATCCGTCCTGTGAGTATTAAATTCTCCAGGCCCTCCTTCTTCATTACATGTTCCAGAAACCTCATTGGTTTCTTCCTTATATTAAGTATGAGTTTTCTCCGCGTTTCTATCCACTCCAACAACTCATTGTTAGTCACATGGTCAGTCCATGTTATCCTCAGTATCTTTCTGTAAAACCACATTTCTGCTGCCTCAAGCCTTCCCTTCATTCTTGAGGAGATTGTCCAAGATTCGCTGCCATACAGAAGGACAGATATCACATAGCAATCCAGCATTCTTTTCTTAGTTTCCAATGAAACATTCCTGCCTTTCATTACTCTGGTTATCTTTTGAAATGGGTTTTTGGCCATGCCAATGCGTATTTGGATCTCAACATCGCACTTTCAATCCTCTGTCAGAACATATCCCAGATATTTAAATTTATTTATTTGTTTTCTTTTAGTTTCTCTAACCTGTATTTGGCATTTTACGGTCCTCTTTTTGCTGATGACCATACATTCAGTTTTCTTGAAGTTCATGCTTTGTCCTTTCTTCTCACTTTCTGTTGCTACCTTCTGTTCGAAGTCCTGCATTCTTCTTTCTGTGTCTGCTATCAGCACTGTGTCATTCGCGTAAGATCATGACTGCCAATGACGAATTCTGGTAATGGTTTTATTTCTCTTAGAATTGTTTCACTGTATAAGATGAATAGATTGCGTGATAAAACACATCCTTGTGTTACACCCTTTTCTATTTTTGTATACCTGCTGAATTTACTTCCTATCCGTACGCAAGAGGTTTGCTGCCAATAGATGTTCTTGATTATCTTAACGTCTTTTCAGAAAATGTCTATGTTATCGAACATCTCTATAAAGTCTTTTGCATATACTTTGACAAATGTCTTTGCGTAATCTATAAAGCCCAGATATAGTTCCTTCTGCATCTCTATTGCTCTTTCAGATAGCATTCTGAGCATTAATATCGCATTCCTTGTTCCGATATTTTTAAAAAAGCCCCACTTTTTTGTTCTATCTTTGAGCCGATTCTCCTGCGAGCTCTGTTCATCAAAATCTGGGTGGTGAGTTTCGTTATGTAGCTCATTTAGTTGATTGTTCAATTGAGTTCACAATCCTTTGCAGATGGCTTCTTGGCTTCTATGAAAATGGATCAGGTCCTGCTGCTTTATTTATTTCTTTGCCGATTCCACTTCGGTTTTTATTATTTCTGTTCTATCTGTATTTTTGTGTGTTGTTGGTTACTCTCCCTTGGCGTGGAAGAGACCAGCAATATATTCATTTCATCTCTGAAGTATTTTTTCTTTTTCTATTATGAGTGTACCGACTTTGCTTTTATACATTCTGTTGCTGAGCAAGTCTTTTGTCTTGTTAGTTCCTTTAGAGTTTTTATGCCTATCAAGTACTGGGCTTAAATTCATAAAATCTAGGTAATACAGACGAAATCTGGGAACAATTGTCATGAACGTATTTATAGAAGGGACACAGGAAAGTTACGTTAGTGGTAAATTAACTGGAACCGAGATACCAGGTCAGGATCAGTAAATAAGCAAATAATGGTTTTTATTTTTAATAAAACCTTATCCCTTATTATCCAGTTGGGAAGTCATGAAATATAACATTTATATTAATAAAATATTGACATTTATTACATAAGGCGAAAGTGACAACAATGGAAACCCAGGATAGAAGAGGTTTTAAATCGGTGCTGCTGAGAAATTATTTTTTAAAAATACGTGAGTAAATCAGAAATTGAGTGCAATTTTGAAATTACACGGTAAAGGCAAGAGGGAGAGGCTGAGGCGCGACACTGAGCATTTCCATCGTGTCAAAGAGAAACGAATTCACATGTACGCACCATTGAGAATCACCACTCCGTAGCGCGCTTTCTATGGGCAGAACGAGTCACATTTATCACTGGTTGTTGGTGGAGTATGAAGCCCACACCATGAACTAACGAAAGTTGTGCGAGTGGTTAAAATCATTTAAAACGGCAAGAACATGTGTTTTGATGATGAGGATATTTAGAAAGAGGACATTTTTGGTATTTTAAATTTGATAAACAGAACTATGTCTTATCTATGTCTTAAAATATTTTAAGGCATAAATAGTAATTTTGTAATTGGATAGTATTTGAATATATCAACAACTTAAATATTTATATTATTTACATTGTTTGGAGTTTTGTCTTCAATTTTATTGCCATATTTGCGACCTTTCAGCCGTTGTACGCTCCAGATTTTTTTAGATAATTGGAATAAAACCCTCATACTAACGAAAGCAATTTGGCATGTGTGTTGTAGCGCAGTGGATATTGGCTCGGAACGAGAAACCGGGGAGCCGAGTTCGAATTCCAGTTGAATCCATTGTATTCACTTGCGCGCAAATACCGTTGGGAAAGGTATTAATCCGTCTCTTCCTTCCAGTTATGGGTTAAATAACAGGCCAGATTGGGTTCTATAGCCTTGGTCGGCAACCAGTCTACCTCAGAAAGCAATGGCAAACTACTACGGGATAATCTTCTGCCCAGTCCGTCATGTACCTTTCGAGACATGATCGCCCAAGCGTGTATCACGTATGGCACTTAACTAACTGACTGATTGTGGTACAGTGGATATTGGCTCGGAACGTGAAAGCCGAATTCGAATTTTATTTGAATTCGTTGCATTCACTTAGTCCGTCATTTCTCCCTCCAGCTATAGGTTATATAGCAGGACCGATATTGATTCTTTATTATTAGTTGGTAACAAGTCTACCGCGGAAGGTAATGGAAACCTGTGCCTGTGTATGATCACCCAAGTGTGTATCACATATCGCATTTAACTGATTGACTGACAGACGTAATGCAACTGTACGAAAAAGAATATACCAAAAAAAAACTGGAAGAATACGTTAGGCCGAAACGTCATGAATATAGCAATTAAGTTGGGGACGACAGTGCAAACAGACGTATAGACAAAGTTAAATATATCGTCATTTTTTTTAATAGGTAAACTAGTAAAAATTGCAATAGTCATATTTTATCAGTCTGACTTTCCTTCTAAACTATTAAAAACTCCTTTTCATTCATTTGCAATGTAGTCCTGGGTATGACGATAAACTACATCCTGCAGCAGGGCCTCTGATCGGAAGATTAGAGGTTTTGAATAGCATGAAACCACATCGTATTTGTTGTTACCTCTAGTTTCATCCTAACCTGGAGTGGTAGCACCCGATAGGGTCCCACCTATGGGAAAATAGGGAATCCACCCTCCAAAAAAAAAAAAAACATTATGAAAGTAAGAAATTACATTTTTTTATATTACAAAAAAAGGAACGTGTATGTGGGGAGATATCACATTATCTAAAATCCATCATCTACAAACACAAGTGCAGCTTGTGTTAAGACAGACGTTCTGACTCTCTTGTTTCACATTGAAGTGAGACATAACTCTGATTTCGTTTATGCCAGACTAATTAAAAAATGATGTAACCCATTAGGGATAAAGTATTTTGAAAACATATTAGTAGCATTACTACCAACTATAAACAAACGCTTAAAACATTACATTACTTCACCATCTTTCTACAGATCCACTCCTCATTAATCTAATACATAAAATAAAATAAATAATACAAATTCCCTCTTTAAAAAACTCATAAGAAATATTTTAAGGAAAAATTCCAATCAAAACAAATTCAACACATCTAGTTGTGACAACGGCATTCCTCATACACAGACACTCACACATATACATAAATATAAGATACAATCAAATAAAAAATCATTGAAGATCTCGCTGTATTTCACCGCCATATAAGGAAATTATGTCTGCAAACTTTTCCTCACACACACACACACACACACACACACACACACACACACACACACACACACACACACACATTAACTAAGGTTACCTAGACTGAAAAGCGTTTCTTCGCAAACACACATTGATTATTACATACGTTACCGTCGGAAATATGTCTCACACATATATTCAAAAATTGTTTATTATCTATTATCTAAACACACACACATAAACACATATATCAGGGCATCTTGATGTGATGATTTCAAGCTTGTCTCGCTAGAATCATTGCAACTGAGAAGTAAGTTTATTCTCATTGGGTGCTCTATAATTTCGCTGCACTTATTAAATCACGATATACACATATATTAACTAGCGTTACTGTCCAATATACACCTAGACAGACAAGTGTTTCTTCAAAAACACACGCATACAGTATTACACATTTTTTATCGTCCTAAATATTTCTCGCAAATATATTTAAAAATTATCTATTGATATAATGCAACTGACATGCATCTGACAAATAAAAAATAACCTCAAATCATAACATATCAGTATTCTGTTTTTGTTTTTTTTGTTGTTTTTTTCCACTTTTCTTTAGATCTCTGAAGAAACTTTAATATAAGTGAAACATGTTAGATGTTGCAATTTTTTTAAATTATCGCGCGTCATTGTAAAACGGTTACTAGATTTTCTTTAAGTTATTATTTAACTCAAAGTAGTGGACAAGAGACAAAGATGCGAATGTTCTTTTTGGTTCGTTTCTTTTTTTTTTTTGTATATTGCTTTTTGTTTTTTTTTTTAATACACTGCACCTCAAACATATGTAAACAACTCAGTGAGCGATCTATCCGTTAAGCTACAACAAATTAAATTATCAAAAGGTGGAAGAATCAATCAATATATGCTAGGGGATACATTGTAGATTTCTAGTTATATTAAATTAGAAAAAATAACTAACTTTTTAGGATATTTTTAGACGATGATGACAAATGGAAGTTACTTCGCTACGTTTATTGATTAAGTTTAGTTTTGGGAATATGATAATTTGTAATTTTCCTTGTAAACATAAAAAAGATGACTTATGTAAAGATTCATTAATGCTATAATTTTTTTTCGGCGGTCAGCAGCTTTGTTTTCGGCTTGGAGTTAAAATGTTTTGAATACTGTTGAATTCTTTTCTGGGTGAGTCATTATCTCTTTTTCTTTTTTTTTTTTTGTTCGTTTTGCCTAATTTTTGCTTGATTTTAAAACTTTTCATGCTTAATTGAAGGATTGATTTTGTTTTCTTAGAAATTGCATTGCCTGGAATCTTGTCTTAGTTTGCTAGGCCTTCCTCTTCTCTGCTGGCCAATTGGCTAGCATCCCTTTTCCACATTCTGTGACGAAAAAGTTAGAAAAATTTTTTTTTTTCAACGGTCAGCAGCTTTGTTTTCGGCTTGGAGTTAAAATGTTTAGCTTTGTTTTGGGCTTGGAGTTTAAATGTTTAGAATACTGTTGAATTCTGTTCTGGGTGAGCCAACTTTTTTTTTTTTCATTGGAGCAGATAAACTAAACTATCGCCCGGTTCACACTCCACCCACATCATTTGAACAGGTGAAGAAGCTCATCTCTTGTTTCCTGTTTAGGATGCGATTTCCGGTTTTCTCTTTTCCAATCTTTTCACTCTTTTCTTTATTTTTTTTTCTCAATTGGAGTCGATAGACTAAACTATCGTCCGGTTCACACTCCACCCACATCTTTTGAACAGGTGAAGAGGCTCATCCCTTGTTTCCTGTTTAGGATGCGGTTTCCGGTTTTCACTTTTCCAATCTTTTCACTCTTTTCTTTATTTTTTTATTCAATTGAAGTAGTTAGACTAAACTATCGCCCGGTTCACACTCCACCCACATCTATTGAACAGGTGAAGAGGCTCATCTCTTGTTTCCTGTTTAGCATGTGGTTTCACGCTTTCTCTTTTCCATTCTTTTTACCCTTACGTAGCCCCCTGCGCATCAGTGGCGTTATCGCCTTGCTTGGGGTGATATGATTAAAATATATATATATATATATATATATATATATATACATATAAAGCTCTATTAAGTATCGAGCACTCTTAATAAAATAAATAACTACTAACAGTGGACTGTTTATCGATTAGTTTCTACTACTTCTCGTATATATATATATATATATATATATATATATATATATATATATATATATATTCATACACCAAATTGTTACGAAATAAAATAAGTCAGATATATTTTTAATTCATTTGTTTAAACCTTATTTCTATTGGATATTAGTATTTGAGTAGATTATCTGTTTCGTTTTTGTTTTGTTTTGTGTTTTTTAATAATTAAACAGTATATTTATAATTAAATTTAATTTTAATAATTAAACAGTATATTTATATACCGTGCTGAATAATCTAGAAATCTTGTTAGGAAAACATACGTGCTCTTGTAGAAGTCGAACCGGCGTCTCCTACGGTTTCTGCTAGTATCCACTCAAGTACAAGTATCTATGAAATCTAGTGTTTAAACAAATATATATTATCACGTTCTAAGCAAAACTCGGTGTGTAATGCGTTATGCAATCATCAAGTACATATGATATATATATATATATATATATATATATATATATATATATATATAAACATTATTTTTAGTAAACACCCACGTTTGAGTAAACACTTTATTTATTTTTAACAGTATTTTATTTCGTCTACCGGCCTGAATATTCAAAATCGTTTTAAACAAAAATGCAGACGAACCTGCGTTTCCGCTTTGCAGTAAAAAACCACCATGAGATCTGACGCGCTGTAATCAACACGGCCACGAATCGCTTCTGGTAAAGGGAATCTGCCATTAAGTACGTTGCTTCCGTTTAGATTTGTGGCAGTTCATAACCGTTCAATTTCATATCCGAAAAGGTATAGCAATATATTCTTAATCGTAACCCCCATTGTAGCCGAGTCGGTTATATATATATATATATATATATATAATCTTAACTGTTCAAGTCAAATGTTATCTTTCTACATAACTTCATGAAGCATCTATTTTCTCTTACGTTCATACTTTCATTCAGTAGGCCGCTACCATGAGTGGCTCTTGTGATTTACATCAAGTGAACATTTCCCCATTAGAAGGTGTTTGTTAGTTTTGTGCATTGGACATTGGCATTGTACGTGTCCGTGTTACTGTCCTTTCATCCGGGAGTGCCTTCACTTTGAAATGTAAGAGGATTTGGCCTCTAATCGAACATCTTCGAAGACAGACAAACAGTGATGAATACAGGAATAACAAAAAGGGATCCTAGCTATATCTGTCAAGCAGTTGTTTATTTTTATATATTTTACTGATATTTTTACGAGATTGGTGTCCTCCTTCGCGGGTTCAAAATTATCGTTAAATTAGATTTTCTTTCTTCACGTGGCATAATCAAATCTTATTTTATATCTCTTGTTTTCATAGAATGTTTTTCATTGCAATTTCAAACGTGTCTCCAATTTCTTTAAGACTGTCTGAGAATGAAATTCTACTCTATAAGATGTCCTAAACAATACGAGATGTCGTGCTGTTCATTATCTACCTTTCTATTTATCTATCGCTGTCTGTTCCTGTCTGTACTTTTATTTATCTGTGTGTCTGTCTGTCTGCATGCCATCATTTAAAATCGAACAATAAACGAAGATACCGGTAAAAATCTGTTTCCTACAAGCAACACTCGAACACACACACGCATATATATATATATATATATATATATATATATATATACATATATATATATATATATATTGCGTGTTCAAAAATTCCGTTAAATGAGCGTTCAAAAACAGTTACTTCAGCATTCTTAAAAAAAACCGGCAAACGTTAAAATCAATTCTTGCAAATCGCCTGAAAACACCACATGGTAGAAACCTCGGTCTCATAATAATTCATTTACAAATGAAGAATATATATCATATATATCCAAACTTATTTATAAATGAAATTTTGTCTATGTGTGTATGTACTGTGTGTGTGTGTCCATTACCTATAGACTCCGAAACGGCTGAACCGATTTTTTGAAAATTTACACAGTTGTACTATAAGCGTCTGCGAGTGTTCTTAGCTAGGTTTTGTACCCCCGATAAATTTCGAAAATCGATAATCGAACAAATCGGGTTATAGAAGGAGTGGTAGATTTTAATCAAATCTGATACACTCATAGACAAAGACATAAGAAATGATATTCAGAAGTTTCAAGGTTGCAGTTCTTACAATTGTGCAGAAAATCGATAATATATATATATATATAAAAGGCCAGATGTTTGCGTGTGTGTGTGTATGTGTATCTGTCTGTATGTCCTTTATACAAATCCACATTTTTATCCGATTCTCACTAAATTTCACACAAATATTCTTTAGGCTAAGTCTGAGATCCAGGATCATGGATTAGTTTTAAAGCTTTCATTACACCTGAGCAATGCCGGGCTATACTGCTAGTATATATATATATATATATATATATATATATATATATATATATATATATATATGCAAACGCGAAGAAAGTTTCGATCCCAACCCGAGAACACATTTATGATTTCTCAAATGCGCAGCCTAATATATTTAATGTACAATTTAGTGTTTAATAAAAGAAAATGGGTCGTCTATTTTAACTACGATATTCCCACCTTTATAGCGTTTAGAGTAATAAAAATATCGGATCAAAAATAAATCCATGAATTCTCTGGAAAATATATACATTGTTCGTCGTTATATTTCAAGCCGATCATCATATTGGCTTGCAGGTTATACAGGATACTTCGGTCTGGTATACGTTAATGGCATACCACACTAGGTCAGGCGTATGAGTGGTTCTCGGTGTTCCTCGATCCATAGTTTGTGGTGCTATAGATCATGTTACAACAAAGCAACGATAAACAGCAACATAGGTAGGATGACACGGCTGCCTTCGGTCTAGAAATGCAATCTGATACAGCCATGCTGCCTCGTGTCAATTACCATTCGTGCGGCCCCATGTAAAAATCATATCTGCCTGCTCACGATATGAATACCCTACCATTGTTAAAAGAAACATTTCTCAATATTGTGGAGTAGTTTTCGCACTGAAGGTTATAATCGTGCTATGTCTATTGCTAATCGACTTAACGTACCCAAAATATTAGGAACTTGGTAATCTTCCACTGAAAGCTGACTCCTTAGTATTCGGTAAACTGCTGACTAATATCAACTGTCTAGTCCTATGAACTTTTAAGAACTCCTCAAGAACTTCTTATTAACTCTTATTAATATAGGAGGGAGAGTCCATTATCTGAGAAATAGGTGTGTTTCACCATAACACTCAGTTAACTCATTACTAAACACGCTAAACTTTGAAGACAAATTTGCCAGAAATGTACACGAATGACAGCTGTAAAATAGTCTACACGGTAACATATCGCCATCTACAGTAAACTTTGTATAAACTTTAAAAAAACTAAAAAAGGAAGGATTAAAATACATATGTTTATACGGACTTTGTTCTTTGATATCTCAAATTTTGTAGAAAAAGTTTTGATACACCCTGCATATATATATATATTGTTACGGATTTAAAGACGAAGATATCCAGGGTTGACTTCCTTTAACTGCAAATGAATTTCTTCATCGACCAGTAACACAAGGATAAAAATAAACAAGAAGATAAGACAGAATATTGTAGAAGTCCTCTACTTCCAGATTCAACTCCTAACATGTGGAAAGAATGTGGAATTACACTGATTGGCCACATGAAAAAGAAAAACATGACAATTTTGATTAAGTAACAATTTTATTAACGACAGAAGAAAACAACATAGAAATAGATAAACCCAGACCCAGGCAGATGATTCAAAACAAGTCTAGTTTATAGCATTTAGTAATACTGAATAAACATATATGACATAAAATTCGTGGACGTTCTAATATATTTATGTAATGATGCATGCATTAAATATTTGACGGTTATCTGGATGAATGTTAGAATTTACGGAATTGGGGTCTGTCAGCTTATCTACGTGCGAGTTTTTTTTTATTTCTTTTTTTCCTTTTGTTCTTTCAGTTTTATATTTTGCATATAATTTTATCAGGAAGCTTTCATTCCTTTCACATTTGGTTCTGCTCAAGAATCTCTTTTTGACTTTTTACATTCTGGAGTTGCATTCGGTAGACAGTTTTTAAAAATAGACTTATTTCACTTATCATGGGCGGAGGAAATACATTTTTCCCGATTCTGTCATTTTTTAACCACTTTTCCTGGTCGAAATACATCCTACTTCTAGCTTCTCATTGTGCCAGGTGTCTTCTTGCATATATTGTGATGACGTCCGCACAGTTTCAACTCATTACTGCAACTGGTTATATTTTATTTTCCCCTTATGTGGTCGCTCTTCTTTGGCGCCACAATCCCGCCTTCTGATTGGCTGTTGTCGTCCAATTAGTGTTAGTCACAGTTTTTGAACCTCCGTGTTCTGATCCGTTGGTTTGCCCTAGTCGCTGCTGATGATCAGAGTTCCAGGCTATAATTAGCATCTTTGTTCACTGTTGCTGTGAGAGGGAAAGGCTAAGAGGATATGGAGGCGATCTTTTTGAAGGCATCCGTCACAATATATATATATATATATATATATATATATATATATATATATATATATAATGACCTTAATCACAGTAAGGCAACACTAATAATAACAGACTAAACATCCGAAAATAATGCTAACTTAACACTAAAATAAACGGTCTTGTAACCCGGCGAGAACTACCTCGTGGGTTAAATAAAGGGAAAAAAAAAAAAGAAACTAATAGCGCACAAGAACAATACGTCTAGTGCCCGTTTGAAAGAAAAAAAAAACAAGACGAAGCCTTAACAACACAGTGCTCGAACGAAAGTACGAAAGTAGAGCGAGAATACAATACAAGAAATCTAGAAGTGAGCCACCACCTACCTCGGTTTCACACAAACGGTTCTTCAGGGTAAGAGGCTCCTCAATTTACTTTTATTAATGCCGCTTTTTATTTTGCCTATGTTATGTAAGCAGGAATAACTTAATTTAATAGTGTTTCTATTAAAAATCTTATTAATGCAGCTGTTTTTACTATAATGTTTATTAATTAAGGAGAAAATTTTTTACCAATTTTAGTTCTTATCTCTTTGTTAAAAGGAGGGTTGAACCACGTTATCCCTCTACTTCTGTTCTTATTTTTAGTAATGTTAGGTTTAATAAACTGAAGATTGTCTTTATAACCACTTTTAAGTAAAGCAGTTTGGTATATCTTTTTATGTCTTTAAAAAGTCTCAATATTAGTTGAATTAGAGGATAGCCTATAAGCTATGCTTTTGGGGATACCATTTAATATGTGTTTAGGGTGATTAGACTGTCTATCCACATAAATCGGGATATAATTATTCTTGGTGTAAGGGGCAATATTGCCTGTAGTAAGATCCAAGGTTACATCCAAATAATTTACGGCCCTCAAATTACATTCTATTTCTATCGCAAATCCATTGCCTTTAAAAAATTTATCAAGTGTCTTTCTTAACCTGTCACATATTTGGAGTGTGCTATGGTCGACTATTATCAAGCCGTCGTCACGGTATAACCCATGATTGTAGAAGTCCAGGAGGTTGTTCAACTTGTATAAGAGAAGGCATCCTACTAACTCTGCTACCACTGCACCATTATATGCCCCCATAGGATTATCGAATCCCTCGGCATCAGATATTTTGATCAACAAATCCTCATCGTGATACAGTAGCGTTTTGCGACAATGCCTAATTAACTCAAGTTCAGTAGCCGAAATTTTATTAAACTCCTTTACTAAATTAATGGCTTCAATTAATATATCTACCGTTATTGACGGGTAGAATTCTTTTATATCGTATTATAAAAGCGGAATGTTTGAATTTTCTAAATTCATTAAACCATTTAATACAGGCTAATGTGGACTGCTACTGATTAATATTTAAGAACATACGTAACTTGCTACATACTCGGTGTATTATTATTTTGCTAATTCTACCTAATTCCGTCTTGGTAGGATTTAACAAGTGGAATTCAGGGTTGAGGGGGGAATGAATTTTTGTGGTCTTTGACCGTTATGAAACTATCTTTTAGAGCTAATTTTTCCACTCTGTTTAAGAGATTAAATTTACTAACTTGCTTCTTGGTTTAATTTCGATTCCATTGTCCGGGATACTTTTTTGTAATGTCTAATTACTACTGTTTTTAATTCCTTATTGTAGGAGATTTTACTCATCCTGTATATATTTGTGGATTTATCGCCTTTAATGTAAATGAAATTATCATTACGACATGTTTTCAAGAAGGCATTTAAATTTTGCTGACTTTACGGGGTTTTAATTTTCTGTACTTTATCTTTTTAACAAACCCTATTAATTCGTTTTCGAAATTATCCAGCTCTTTACAATGGGGAGGGTGTTTATATGTTTTAAAACCATAGTAATTAATATTTTCATTATCATTATCATTTATATTATTTAGGAAGAAAAATACCTTCCATTTAAGGTTAGTTATGAAATTCTCTATTTTATGTAGTAATTATAACTATAATTATTAATTTTCTCCATGTTAATAGTTTAAAAGTGCTCAATAGGGGACCTAGGGCTAACAATATACGTCTAGTGCCCGTTTGAAAGAAAAAAAAACCAAGACGAAACCTTAACAACACAGTGCTCGAACGAAAGTACAAAAGTAGAGCGAGAATACGATACAAGAAATCTAGAAGTGAGCTCACTTCTAGATTTCTTGTATCGTATATATATATATATATATATATATATCATAAACTTTTCCTAAGATGTTTATTCTTGTGACCTATGCTAATTCCTAAACGCAGACCATTAACTGGATCCATTCTCCTGCTCTAGCTTTCAAATTTTATATTCCGACACATAAAACACATTCGACATCACGAATCCATCCTTGATGAAATCAAAGTGTTAAAATGTGCATCGCGCGAAAGGTCAATCCAAAATATCTGACACTTTTGCAAGACATCATTGGGTAGCTGTCAAGCTGTCTAATGTCTTTCCGAATTAAAGCTGCGATAACGAATTTATAAATTAACGATGTTGTCTTGAATTGCCAATGTTGTTGCAAAAAGCTAAATAGTTGATTATTTTTTACCCAAGTTCACTCGAATTTACATTCAACACATTTATTTCGAATCCTATCTCTATTTTGAATCCTCTCAATTACTTTGGCATTTATTGTAAGTGATCAATCAGTTCAGGCGCCGGAGACAATTTTGAATGTCGCTTTCTTAGTTTATCAGATCATCATCTATTCGACTGTTTAGTATTTATAAAAGAAGCAATAGTTTCGCGAGATATTACCATCCCATAGTGATTATTCATTTTAGATGTAATTAAGAAAAACTTCTTCACTTTCTGCCATCAGCCAGTATAAGTGATATTTTTACAAATGTAAATAACATTGATTTTTTTGTGCTACTGTAGTATGCTGTTCACCATAATATTTCTAACGCGTTTCTATCATTAAAAATTGATTTCAGAAATTAACATTTTGCACAGTGTAAAAGTTTATTTTGCATTTATATCGATTTATCTATTTTTTAAATTAATATTCGTAAAAGACATTGAAAGTATTTAGTTTTGTAAAGAGTATGTACATTTTGTAAAACAGCAATAAATAAATCGGATTATTTTTTTTTCCAGTAAAAATAGTGAAGGTGACATTATCGCATCTCGCTTGAAGTGACAGTTCGGTAAAATGCTTTGGCAAGCTTCTTATTTATAAGGTCATATTTCATTTTTTAATTTTTTTTATTTCAATCTAGATTGGATGCTTTACTTAGGACCAGTGACTCACGGGAAGACCCATGGGTCAAATGTTTAGTTAGACTACATAAAACAATACAGTAGACCTCATATACATAGGTAGATCGCATATTACAGCCGCACCGATTTTTGTGTGTGTGGACGGAAAAATATATCCGATGTTATTAGTGAACATTTGAATTTATATATGACCAATATTTCCTGACTAATAGCGGATATGTTGAAGGGAAGATGGGTAGAGAGAAACAAAGAGTAACATAAATTAAGTTCTTGTGGATGTCAGAAGAGACATTGATAAGAATTATGGAGGGTATGAAACTGTAGAAAGCGATAGTTGCTTTGAAGTGTCACGGAAGATAAGAATTTCTCATGCCACCCAACTCAATAATGTAAGTATTTTTGTCTAGGGAATTTATGGATATTTACTTTTAATCCGACATATTTGCATTATTTCAAAAGTTAATTTTAGTGGATGCACGTTATTTGAGTAGAATTAAGCGTTTAATTCATTATTTAATTAGTTTGGACTGTTGTGCTCATCCTTATTATCATATTCAAAGTTTCGGCCGTTGTACGCTCCGATCTTGTGTTTGTAATTCTCAGCTGAACGCTTTATTTTGATCACTGAAGTAGATTGTTCTCGTTACATGAGCCATACCACTTCCAGATGTTTTAGTTATCAGTTTAGTTATTCATTTACCTGAAGTCTCAGTTTCTTGTTCATCATTGTTGTCGCAAGGAATTAAACTGAAAACTCTTTGGATCAAGCCGCATGATACAACCAACGATTTTTTTCCACTAGGCCGTGTATCATTGACAGCTTTTATTTTAACTACGTATTCGAGAAAAATCAATTAAAGAAAATGTGACTTCAGTAGGTTTCAAACTTGCATCCCGCTTTGTAAAATGAACAGCCGTCTTATATTGGCACAATTTAGACCACTCAGCTAAGGAGAGCTTCACTACCAAAGGATTTGCTTGCCTCAAAATACACTTTCGTTCAAATTCGGAAACTACATATTTATTATGATTTCTCTACCGATAGACGAAACATATACCGCTTAAAAGGCCAGTCATTCTACCTAAATACAGGTATCCACAAAAAATAACGTTTCAAGTAATCACACACACACACACACACGCACACGCACATATATATATATATATATATATATATATATATATATATATATATATATATCGCTCATTCAGTAAAATTAATGAGAACACTCTGGCTATTGGGCGCGTATAATGATAATATACACGCTAAAAATCTGCCTTCTTCTACCGAACGCCCATACTCCACAGGTAGAATCGCCGACTGACGCCAATTCGGTCGGGTTTTAATCCTGGGTTAAAAAGCAATCAGTGTCTAACCGTACTGATGAGCGAATGACTACATATATATATATATATATATATATATATATATATATATTGAAAATCGCCTGAAGACACCACTCATCGCAGAAATCTGGCTTGCGTAATAACTCGTTTACAAATGGAAAATTTTCAAAAGTTCTACAATATAATTGTATTAGATACTTTTTAATACAAATGTGCACTGGCGTAATTTTTATTATGACCAAAACTAAATAATTAAGCAATATATATATATATATATATATATATATATATATATATATATATATATATATATATATATTAGCGGCCATAATATAAGGAACGGAAACAACAAAGACATAAATATGTGTATTACTTAAAAAGTAATGCACGATTAACAATGAAAATTTTATCGAATAAACATTAGGGTGTAATGCATAAATATTATACAAAGTTACAAAAATTTGCATAATAGTTTTTTTAAATTAAAGATTAAAATGAAACAAAGGAAATAAGCTACTAGACAAAAGTTATGAAACAATCTTGTTAATACTTGATTGTGAACAAAATATCAACAAAATTTAATATTTAGTAAACATCCCATTATTTCCAATGACTTCTCTGCATCGTCGAACACATGGTCTAAATAATTTCTTGAAAAAATCAGCAGTAATTCCCTCTCGTTCGTCTTTCAATATCTCCCATAGGTGATCCTGATTTTTCGGGCTTCTTTTCTAAACCCTTTCTCCAATTATCTTCCAGACATTTTCTATTTGATTCAGGTCGGGATTCTTGGCTGGCCACTTAATTGGGGCAATTTCTTCTTCTTCAAATAAAGCCATAACATTCTGAGCCTTGTGGCAAGGTGCATTAGTCTCCAGGAAAATAAGAATTTCATAAAGATTATGGTGTAATCTTGGTACCACGTGCTGCTGAGGAAGCCTTTTGTAAATTTCAGTATTGTTATTGAAGCTGGAATATGGGCATGCAATCCTACGCTTTTTTAACCTGCGAGCAACCGTTTTCCTTGCGATTTTGTTATCTGCCTTCTTTAAATTTACGGGCAATTGATGTAGCATTTTTTAAAAGTTTTTTGTAGATTTTCTAACAATTCTTCGATCCTTTCTTTGCGATGTTTCTGGAAGTCGGTTTTTGGTTTTGCAACTAACGTTTTATCGGTTTTATACCTGCTAATTACACGATGAACGACACATTTAGACCAATGAACAATATCAGAAATTTCTGAAATTGACTTTTTTCTTGACAGTTAACGATAATGAGTTTTTTCTTCAAAAGAGAGCATTTTGAAAGTAGAATTTTCCATATTGCTTAACAATAAAGTCCTAATGATAAATGAACTTTTACTTATTGTTGAAAAGGTCCATCGAGTTTTTTAACAATGTAAATTAAAAGTTTATGCAAATTATTAACATCGTTCCTTAACTTTTGTCCAGTAGCTTATTTCTTTTGTCCCATTTAATCTTTATATATAAAGAAAAACTATTATGTAATTTTTTTGTAATTTTGTATAATATTTATGCATTACATCCTAATCTTTATTCGGTAAAAATTTCATTGCTAATCATGCATTATTTTTAAGTAATACACATATTTATGTCTTTGTTGTTACCGTTCCTTATATTATGGCCGCTACTCTATATATATATATATATATATATATATATATATATATATATATATATATATATATATATAAGTACGTATAGTTTTGTTCACGATAAGCAGTTAACATTTGTTAAGTTTATTAGAGTTTTATATATAAAAAAATTCTTAAATGTTTGGTGCAGAATTACCACTATTTAGCTTACAATTACAGTCGGCACTATATTCAAAAGTCTTACTGTCTTCCCCTTCGACCACGCTAGCAACAACGCATTTCTTGAGTATTGCTTCTTACCTCCCTTTCCAGCCTTGACAATTAGAAATACTTACCGCGGCCTTGTTGAGAATAATTCTTTTTAACATTCAGCCACTTTTCCACAGAGCTAACGTCAGAAGCTTATTGCTACTACTATACTTCTATGACAAATATTCAGACCCATCACCGTTAGCGCCTTCAGCTCAGACTTATGCCACTAAGATCCACCTTGTTCCGTCTACAGATTTAAATCACTCATTATTTTAGTAAGTCATATTAGTTTACTCAGAATACATCTTCAAGAACCGATACTTTGTGAAAAGGGCTCCCCCCGCAGATACTTCTCATAGCATTTACAATTTTCAACACTTACAGTCTAAGTTACCTCCTGTCATTACTCTCAATTCCTATTACTTCCTCTTACTTTTATATTACACACACTACTCAGTGAGAAACCACCTAGTGTGACCCTTGAGCCTTGTATTTTATGAAAGTAGAAAAATTAGTTCCTGAAAGTCATATATGGATATTTAACACCTTCAAAAGAAATTTCTTTCTTTCTATCTTGTGAATATACATTGATTATTTGATTAAATTCCATGAGTTGCATCTTTCTCGTACACACATGAATATAAAATACTGGGCACATATTGATAAACATGCTCGCAAATAGAACGTAGTCTAAAAAGGACGGTTTTTCCCACGACACCGTTTTTTTAACTTTCACTCTTCGATCATGTTTATTATTTTAAAAAGCAATGATTAGAATTGTAACAAAACATGAATTTATACATTTTTTTCTTCTTGAGAATTTACAACAAAAATATTAAACACTATTAGATTGTTTACAGGAATCATATACATTTACGACATTACGGAAAGAAAACTACAAGATCTTCTACAGATGGTAGCTGAAAAAATCATCTAAGGTAGCAAAATCACTTTAAATTTCACAAGCTTTGATTAGTTTGATAAAAGGCAAGAAATTTGGGGCAGCGAATGAGGATCGAAATTAATAGTAACGGCTCGCCAGATTGAATCGCGAATCACTTTTCCACCACGAAATACTCCAATTTCGGTAACAACTTGACAGCTTTTATTCCACTATGAAGAACAGAAACAAAGTTTTTGTACCTCAAGCAATAATTTTTACAACGATGTTCTCGTCGAACCGAATATAAAAGAAGGATCGAAGATTTCCGAAACGCTCTATTGGTTACAGTTTGAATAATCGGTTATTTTTATAGCAAATTGAATGATGGAAGTCACCTATTAAAAGCTAATCAAGCCCTGAGTAGATATTAATTTTACATTAAACTGACAGCTGACCCAGTTTATCTATACGTATGTACGTAGGTAAATCAACAGGGTTATATATTTTATATAACAAAAATATTAGTTTTCAACATAATCTCCTTTCTTTCTCTTACGCTCTCACACACCAATTGAGCACCATTGAGGAATGGTAGACTTAATGAAAAAAAATAGCTACCCATGCATCTACGCATCGTTCATTCAGTAATAAATTTGAACACTATCGGATACTGGCGTGTGTTTACATTGCATATAACACGCTAAAGTCCGCTTTCCTCTATCGAGTGCCAATAACTCCGAGGTAGAATCGCCGACGTATGTCAATTCGCTCGGGTTTCAATCCTGGCTAGAAGCAATCGGATGTTTAACCGTACTGATAAGCTGGGATACAGCAAAACCGATCTGTCTGCGAATGACTATACATATTTATTAATTATTACTTTATAATATGTGCAACCTACTACAAAATTGTACATTTTGTTTCGGCATTTAAAGAACAATCTCTCACCAGGTAGTTAATAAAGATGATAATATCATTATCATGATAACATTGTTATTAACCTGTCAAAGCAAAATGCAAAATTTTGTAGTTTGTGCATGTTCTAAAGTAATAATAAATATTCATTGTTCTGTTTTTATATTGAGCACTGTTTTAAATTATTGTTTTGAACGTTACAATTATTTTCTTCATTCTTATTCATTTGTATATATATATATATATATATATACAAATGAATAAGATAGATAGATAGATAGATAGATAGATAGATAGATAGATAGATAGATAGATAGATAGATAGATTACGACAAGCGCACTTAATAACTCTTTGCTCTGCTGAGCTCATATAAAAAACAATACACACACACACATATATATATATACACATATATATACACACACACACACACACATATATATATATATATATATATATTGAGAGAGAGAGAGAGCGTGGATGCATAAAAAATACTTCTACAAAATTTGGGAGCGAGTTCATCACACCAAAGAAAAACAAAATCTGTATAAACATATGTACTTAAATCCTTCTTTTTTAGTTTTTAAGTACACACACACACACACACATATATATATTAAGTACACACACACACACATATATATGTGTGTGTGTATGTGTGTGCGTACACAGACACAGACACACACACACACACACATACACACACACACACACACACATATATATATATATATATATATATATATATATATATATTAGTCATCCACATACAAGCCTGTTTCGCTGTATCACAGTTCATCAGTGTAGCTAGACAGATCTACTTGCTTCTGACCGATTTCATTTTTAATTGTTTGGTCACTAGATAATGTTCCCTCTGCCAAGCGAAACCACAGGAATTGATAGAGGCATTGACAAACTTGTATGCCAAGTCTCTCAGATGTGCCTTGAGACAAAGCATATGCTCCTACGAATTTGGCAAATATCCAATCAATTGTCTGAAAAGTATTTCAAAATTGCTGAAATCTTCTATATATATTTATATATATAACTATCACTGTAACAAGACCAAATCTAAAATAATCATAGGATTCTATTTAAGCGCACCAATAACGTTGAAACGCTTATTCTTACACAAAGAAGATATATACAGAGAAAACAGTTTAAAAAATCTACTATCTCCTTTTCATTCAATCTACAATCTACAATAGTAACGAGCAATGCATGCAAAATATTAAACCGCAAAAGGTGATAACATTAACAACAATAAATTAGATAAAAAAAGACATAATACTACCTACTAACTCCGTAACATCCACACTTCAAAATCTAAATAGCATGAAAATAATTAAATGTATGCCTAAAACTATTATGGATATGATCAGAACCAAAAATAACCGTAATAACTCTGATGCAGGTATATAATAAAATAAATCGCCATAACTACTCACAATATATTGGGAGTACTTGCAGAAATGAAAAAAATAAAAATGATTTCATGAACACAAAAGGGATATAATACACAACAAATTATCAAATGCATTAGTTATATATATAAGCATTGTGTTGCGATGCATATATTCTCGGAAGAACAGAGTTCGAATTTTAGCTGAATTCGTTGCACTCACCTACCTTGAGAAAGGTATGAATTCATTCATCTCTTCTCTCTCCAACTATAGGTTAAGTAGCTGAATAGATTATGTTCTATAGCCTAGAGTGGCAACCATTCTACTGCAGAAAGTAATGGCAACCTACTGCAGAAAAATCTTCTCCTTATTCAGTTTTGGATTGTGTTGTGACCACGTCACCAAGTTATTGCGATCCGTTGGGGCCAGAAATAAAGACGGAATAGTGTTAAATAAATATATGGCAAAAATAGTAATACATATACCAATAAACGATTATTAGCGCAGCTACCAGAGTTGTACTGAAATATACTCCCCCCCTGGGAATTTATGGTAAAAATTACAATCGTGGCACATGGCCAAAGTTTGGTGGGGGGAGAACAAAGGTGAGGCTAATCATCAATAACTATTTAATAACTAGCTAATCAGAAGCACGATCCAATCACTCTTTACAATTATTTATTCACCATAAGAAACCATCCATCGTCAAGCAATCGACCATATACCAAAATACCGCATACTTTCAGGGAACCTACAAAACGAATCACCCCATGAATTTTTAAAAATTTCCTTTTACAAAATATTCAAATAAAAATGTATAAAAAATTGTACATAATATGCAATGAAAGTGGAGGGGACATTAAACCAAAAATGACAAACAAAAGTTTCAAAATAATACACAAAATTAAATAAATTGATGTTAGTTGGACCCGTCCAACCCACAAAATTAAGAGGCAACTGTATTCTGTCTTTTAGACAAAATCAAGAGACTCTCTTGCTAAGGGAGGTGGGAAGAAGATAAAAATAAATACGGCTTTGGCCCAGTCGAGAGAGAAACAACGGGATTAAAAAAAACTCAGTGAGTTTGCGTATCTCCACATGGATCATAACAAAAGAAGGAGCTGGGAAAAGGCCAGGAACAACACATACTCACATTAATTAGGTACAGAAGAGGAGACTTATCCCAACCAGGGAAACCATCCCGATGCGACAAAGAGACCCAAAAGAAAAATCAAGGCTAGCCCCGTTCACGCGAATCATGCTCGTCACAGACACCCATCTTTCGCTGAAGTCTGTCGAAATCAATCGCTTTCTATCAGTTCTAATCATCATTTAAAAATAAATAAAAAATAAAAATAATTCAGATACTAATTTACATTAAAATATTTAAGAACATATCACTCGCGTCATCCATAGCTTACCTAGACGTGTCAGCTAACCTGATGAATATTTAAAGAAATTTAAAAATCCAATAAAATCTTTGCTCTTCTATATAAATACTTGTTACAAACTAAAAACCTTGCATTTGCCTTGATGAAGAGCCTCAACGAATGAAACGCGTTGGCATAGATAAATGTTTCTTTTTGTCCTTATTCATATAGATCTATGGCAAATACGTTTAAAAACGGTAGTCATTTTCTGTTGATTAATATTAATGCTTGACTTTTCCAAGTTACAAATAATACTTTAATACAATGATTGCCTTAAAGCATGAAACAGACTGCACCACTTGGTGTTGACCTCAGTATCTACTTTTATTTTTCAACTGAAAATCATTTCGATTGCCTTGATAAAGTCCGTGAGATGACGAAACGCTTTGGCTAAGACTAAGTGCAGTTTCCTCTAGTCTTATTTTTTTATTCAAATGTATATACAGTACTGTGCAAAAGTATTAGGACAAGAAGTATTTTATCTTTTATGAGGCATATTGACAGAAAATAAACAATTTAATTAAATTAATTTTATTTGATTTACTTAACAAATGCTTTAACAAAAAATACTTGTTACAAAATAAATTTAATATTTAGTATAATAGTCTTTTGCTTTGATCACAGCCTTCATTCCGTCAGGCATTGACATCACAAGCTTCTTCAATGTATCTAATGGTATCTCCTACTTAGCAGCTTGTATTTGTTCTCAAAATGTGTCCTGCTAAGTAACATTAGATTTATCTAATTTTCATCCAAAATATCCCATAGATGTTCAATAAGATTGAAGTCAGAGCTTTGGAGGGGGCAACTTAAAATTCCGAAACCTTTCTTCTTCTTCCTTTTTAGTTAAATAATTCTTACAAAGGTTTGAAGTATGTTTAGGGGCATTGTCTTGTTGATTAAATAAATCCTTGTCCTATTAAACGTATTCTAGATGAGACACCATGGCGAATAAGAATCTAGTGATACATTTTTTATCCATCTTGCCATGAATTTTCTTCAGGTTTCCAAATCCCTGGCCACTAAAGCATCCTCAAACAAGAATATTTTTATCTCTATGCTTCATTGTTGGCACAATGCATTTTGCAAGGTACCTTTCATTTGATCTGCGCCTAACATACTGTCTCCTTTTAGAGCTAAAAAGTTTAAATTTTGACTCGTCTGTCCAGAGCACTTTCGTCCACTAATCTACCGTCCAATTCTTGTGTTGTTTTGCAAATGCTAAGCGCTTTCTTACGTTTACTTCACAAAACAATGGTTTCCTAACCGCTACTCTTCCATACAATCCCTTTTCACAACACCATCTGGTAACTGTTGATCTAGAATTCTGTTCATTTTTAGGAAGCAGTTTGTTGCACTCTTCTCTTAATTCACGGATTGTCTTCTTCTCGTTTCTCAGGCTAATCGTAGATATTTAACTTTTTATCAGACAGTTTCTTTATTTCAAAGTTCTCAGTTTCTTTTTCTCTATCCAGGGTGTATTTCACTGTATTTGGGAAACATCTGATGTCAGCTGCAATCTTCTAAGCGTCCACCCAACGTCTCTTAAAGCCTTTATTCTGCTCCTTTGTGCAATTGTTAGCTTTAAACTATGTTGACACTATTTACAGAAAAATTTAAGTGGGGGAATAAGAAAAAGCCAGTCATATCCAAGGATTATAAAATAATGAGTAGTTTCAAAATAATAATAAAAAATAGGAAATACTAAATATAATTTCTTTAATACATTTCTTTTACACCTAGTTTTAAATAATCAATATTTATTAGCAATTTACTTGGATTTTCACCCTGTATTTGAATTTCAGTGAGGTTTTTAGGAAAATCACCCCTGTCTTAATACTTGTGCACATTACCGGTAGTATGCAAATGTGCTAGGACAGAAGTGATTTTAAACTTTATTTTGGTGCCTCATAAAAGATAAAATAGTTCTTGTCCTAATACTTTGGCACAGTACTGTATATATATATATATATATATATATATATGTGTGTGTGTGTGTGTGTGTGTGTGTATAAATTGTATTTATATATGTGATAGAAGTCATATCATTCAGCTAAAGTAATTAAATTTTTATAACCGTATCGATGTTATATGGGGAGAAATTCGAAATCGTAGAACTAGTGTCAAAATAAAAAAGAAATCCTCCATATCTGCCAGAAAAGCTTGCTAGCCGTGTGAGTTTAACAAAGCATTTGTTAAATTTTAAATATCATTCTTAAGAATATTTTCGCTTTTCTTGCATTTTCATTCATTTAATAAAAAAAACGATGTGCCAACTCTTCCATTTTCAAGTAAAAATTTCAAAATTTATCTCTCCTGCTGGTCAAAACAGAACAAATATATTCTAATTTCAACGACTTTCTGATAAAAAACTAAAACAATTTTTTTATATCTGTCTATATAAAAAGTTTCAGTTCAAAATTTTAATACCTGAAGAAGGTCAGATTGTACAACGGCCAAAATATCGTGAATATGACAGAAAAATGTGGACAACAGTCCAAACAATGTAAATAATAATTAAATACACTAGACCAGTTTCAATTTTGTTATAATTTCTTAACGTCTATGTTTATGTGTATGTGTGTTACGCAACCATCCAAAAATAGTAATTAAAAAAGCTAATAAAGCTACCGTCTTTGTTGTTTTAAACAAGTCTGACTGCAAATCAAAAATAGAGAAGTTACTTGATAATCAGACCAAATTAAAAAAAAATTACTAATCAGCCAAAAGCAAAACTTAATAAATTAATAACAGATAACAATGTGGAGCAAGACAAACTTATACTTACTAAAATATTCAAAGACAATAAACCAGGATACATTTATGGTTCTATCAAAACACATGAGGCTAACTTTCCACTTCACACTATTATATCACAAGTACCCACTCTTATATACCAACTAACTAAAACGCTTAACCAATTTATGACGCCATACATACCTAACAAATATACCATTAATCATCTCTTAAACTTATACAAATATTAAAAACGGAAAACCTAATAATCAAACCATGGCATCACTTGATGTTGAAAATCCGTTCACTAACGTTCCTGTTAGAGAAACTATTGATATTATTATAAAAAAATATATATATAATAATTCTCTACCCCCATTGAAAATGAAACCTAAAATACTAAAAAAGACTACTTTTAACCTGTATCATTGAAGTCTCATTCTATGATCACAGAAATAATATATTCGTACATCGTTACGATGTTTCATTTCGCTCAGTTGTCAACCCAACCTTCAGCAAACTCAACGTAGAAAATAATTCATTTAGCACCACTAAAAAACCCTCTATTTACGTACGATATGTAGATGATATTCTTATATTAGTTAAATACATAGAAGAGATAATAGAACAGAAAAAATACTTTCAATAAAACTCTGTCCTCCAGTTCACATAGGAATTTATCAAAGATAACAAAATTCCTTTCCTTCACATTACAATAGACACAAACAAGGTTTCAACCTTTCGGTATCTTCAGTTTCGGTATCGATTTACAATAAATTTCTCAAACGCTCGAACAGGGATTTGTTTTTGTTTTGTTTTTTTACGAACGCGCGATTGGAATTTTGAAACAACCGAAAAATTTTCAAAATTAGGAAAGAGTTATGCTATTTACATTATTGTTCACATTTTGATTGCCATTTGTACAACGTTTCTTCCGGGTGCTAGGAATTTTGAACCGAACCCATTATTACGGTCACTGCGGTATACCATTCTCATTCTTTTGTGCGAAGCCTCTTTGGTAGTCATGAGTTATCTCACTCTAACCTGACTCTAAGTTACTTGTTTACCAATGCTGTAGCCTGGTAGCGAATTCACAACTTTTTGGGTCAAGTAAACAACGTCCATATTAACTGGGCCAAGTGTCCTTAATTTGTACAACGGGCTAGGTGTTAACAGTTGGTTGATAAAACTGGTAAAAATTCAAAATGTCAATTAACAGGCGAAAAGGTTACTTAAAGAATGTTTTGACCAAAGAACGAAAAGCCAGGTGTCTCGTGTCTGATTCCGGAGGGGAAGGAAATATAAAACTGACTTGGCGAATCTCTCTGCAGAAATGACGGAATTGAATACAATGGATACCGACTAATTTGTTTTGGTAAAACACCTGGCAAAATTTTGACATTTCTGCTGAATGATTATCTTCATAATGTAAGCGACAAGATTTTCCTCTGAGAAAGTGACTCTGGATCGGGAAACGAAAAAGATCCATTTATTATTCAACTATCAGACCAGAAAAAAATGCATTTAGAATGATAATTATTTTTTTAACTAGAAGAGAGATTAAGAAAGGAGGAGGAGCTGCCTGCACTCACTGAATAGCAGTGGGAACAGACGACCTACCAAAGAGGGGGCAAGAGCTGTGAGCCTACGACCATCACCAGAGAAAAGGTAAGAAACTTCTAAGCTGGGAAATAATTAATTTCTCATGACTAAAGGCGATGAAGATGACAGGTGGAGGAAAATACCAAGTCCCCTAACTGCATTATACCCCCACATTAGTTTTTATCAGACACCAATAAATGCGAATGCGCGAAGCGAATTAAACAAAAGACAACGCTCGTGATTAACTGCCGAAGCATAACTCTGATATCAGCCTTCAATCAAACTCACCAAATAAGCTAAACAAACTTCACTAAATCTGCAAGCCAAACATTACCAGCTTAACCAAGTGTCACCTCCGATTTAGGAACGAATTAGGTCGATAAACACCTACATGTTAACAAATACTAGCAAACCATTGTACGCAGTACTCGATATAAAAATAGTGATATATTTTTATATACTTCGAGTATTATTGTTTTGTTTTCTTTTTTTGTTTTTTTACTGTAGGTCTTCGCTCTGCTTGGGTCAGCCCAAGAAGAGAATATCTCCGACGAATCGATCTTTGCCTTCTTAATATCAACCTAATCATAACGTGGGGTAATGCAGGTCAGGGTCGAAAAGATCACTCTATCAACCAACTGCAGTACTAGACGACCGGGAAGAGTATAGAGCTATATAAGCTTCACACAGAAGGTGCTACATTAGAGGAAGAGATTACATAATATGTCAATATTAAAATGGTGGGACCTAGAAGCCAATCTAGTAGCACATGGACAGTGCGCCAGGAGAAAAGTTCAGTAGTTGACATGAAAATATTTGTAGAAAAGACAGAGGGAAGCCACGTCAAATCAATGAAAAGAGTGGCCGGTGGCTTTAACTGACAATTCCACTTTCTTGCCACATAACCTGAATTTGTCCGAATTCTATTGTCGTTGTTGTTCATCATCATCATCATCATCATTAAATCTTTCTGGCCGACATATTCTTTAGCCACGAGAGAAAAGTGGATGCAAAGAAGTATCTTCCGACGAGACGAAAATACGCATCCTACGCCTCAAGAACCACAGAAGATCTGATAAGAGAACACATCTGTAGTCATTATTTCACTTCTTTTTCTCCAATAGTCGAAAGTATATTGTCATACTTTTTCGGGTTTACGTTTTTATCTTAAATGTTTTTAACCCAACATTGTGGCCGGTGGGCTCTCCAAGTTTTAACGACTTTCTAAAAATACTTCGTTTTTACTCTTCTAGAGGCATTTCTTTCGTATCTGTTGTTTTATTATCTCCAAAGTATTTCCTGGAATCGAACTGACAATCCACCTTTACAAGTAAATCTGACCACAGTCAAATTGTATATTAACAAACACGTGATAACGTAAACAATAAGAAATATTATTTATATTAAGTGCCTCCAAATATTTGTACACCGAGTTCTAGATTTTGAATGAAGTATCCCATGATTTAAAATAATTAAAAATTAATTTTTCATCAAAACATTTGAGTCCAAAGGAATAATTAGCATACCTTTCTTCCTTCTGACGTCTGAAGTTCTGTTTACTAAAATCTTTGCAAATGTATTGTAGAAAATGTACTATATTGGTACCTGGCCAAGTGGTTAGAACGTTCGCTTTTTTGACAATGAAGCCCTGGTTCGAATCTAACTATGGTCGATTTATCAAGAAGGTGACTTCTTGATGTTATGAATCTGGAGGAGTGAAATTGTGTAGATTGCTTTGTGAGTCGGTAGTCATCGTGCCTGAGGGTTTGAGCGTATAGTCCTTGTTTAGACTGTTGATAACGCTCTGTGGGTGTTCAGTGATTACACTTGCTTTGCTTGTAGTCGTTTTACTGTTTTGTGTAGGGTATTATTTTTGTTGTAACACTGCAGTAATGAGATCTCCGTTTCTTTCCATCCTATATGTTCGTTGGTTTGTCTGCTATTAATTATTAAATGACTGGATACTTTCTAGCGTTTTGATATTAACGATGATATTATCTCAGTTCAAAATATTCTCTTTGGGAACATAAACATATCCAAGCATCCCTTCCAGTTCTAAAAGTAGGTTACAAATCATTAGTTAGGGCCAGATTGCTCGGCACCTATCGTTAATCCTTAATCCTGTCGATGGTTTGAAATTTCTCCAATTTATTTGATAAATCTGTACTGAAGGTGGAACAAACAGGCGGAAATGATGTGTAATTTGCTAAAAATAAAATCACGTATGTTAAGGAATGTATTTCCTGATTAGTTCCTTAGTAACCTCAAGTCTATACAACCCGTTCCTGAGATATTCAATTACAGGTCGGGAAAACTAAATAAAATAAGTAAAGAAGCTTAAATACCTGCGAAGCGTTCTGGCAGAGGATGGAAAGTGCAACACTAAATCCGCAGACGCATTGGCATGGTCAAGGACGGATTTTAAAAGCTAACCAGAGTATTGAGAGAGAGGAAAGTTTCAGTCGAAACAAAGAAAAGTGTGCTGGACTGCCATATTATATCTGTACTGTATGGCAGCGAATGTTAGACGATATCTTCAGGAATGACGGAGAAGCTCGAGGTACCACAAATGTGGTGCTACAGAAGAATGCTGAGGATACCATGGACCGGGCACGTGAGCAATGACGATGTATTGGAGAGGATGCAAACGAGAAAAAAACTTATACTTAACATCAGGAAGAGACAGCTGAGGTTACTGGGACAGTTAATGAGGAAGAATGTTTGGAGAATCTAATACTCACAGGAGGGATAGCGAAAAAGAAAGAAAGGAAAGCAGCGCGTGACATATTTGATAACCTTGGGTAAATGGATGGTGGAGTGTGGTTTGGGAGAGATAGCAAGAGGAAAAATATGGAGATCAGCAAGAAACAGGGCCAAGTGAAAGTTCATGATTGCCTACGTCCTAAAGGGACACGGCACATGAAAAAAGAAAATTCTCTGAGAAATTCTCGGGTTTCTTACTTTTCTTTCCCTTTCCCCGTTTTGCTTTCTTTAAACAAAACCATTGTAAGATTTAATTTGTATGAATAAATAATACTGTTTCTACCGAACTAATGAGAGTGAACAAAATGGTTTACGGATTTATTTTTCCAAATATCGATTTTGTTCTTGCTCTTAAAATTAAACCAGCACCTTTATTTCATAGCCGTGGTGTATGATCCAATTTCCATTGAATTAACATATTCTGATTGGGCTAAGTGAAAGTCATATCTCCACACACACACACACACACACACACACACACACACACACACACACACACACACACACTCACACGCACACACACACTATAACAAAATCAGATTTGAAAGAAAAATTGTTAGAAAAATTTCACTCGTGTAATCTCCTCCATGCTCCAAAGTTCTCCAGTTTTAATTGTTAAAAGAAATTACTTAAGTTTAGCCAGTTTATAAGTTTCATTTTTCCTTTAAAAATAAAAATGTTAATGACTACACCTGCGTGTGTTGCAGAAACAGAAATGGGTCAAACCTGGCGTTTTCAACAGGTATTAGTTACCTACTCTAACTAGCGGAGGTAGCCATTATAATATGTTAGGAACATGTACAGTAATTTTGGTATTTGTTATAGTTTCTACGAATCTGTGCACATGTGGGTGTATTTTTGTGGTCTTCATCCCTTTTGAGAATTGGCTGCTGTAATGTAATGCAATTGTTAGTTTTAGTGCGTATCAAAAGTGTTTACTTAGAATTCGTGTTTGTATGAATTATTTTCATCACATCGAACAAAAGTTGCATCTTCAATCTCAAATCATTGACTAAAGTCATATCTCCAATAAAAAACATTGGCCAAATCATATCTCCAATAACAAAACATCAACCAAGTAATATCTTCTATCACAAAAAAATTCATTGACCAAAATCAAATTTTCAATCACAAAATATTAACAAAAATCATATCTCCAATCACAAAACATTGACCAAAGTTATGTTTAATCACCAAAATGAGTCAAATTAAAAGAAAATCAACTTTGAGAGAAACACAAAATATCTTTCTCTAATAAGCGTCCCCGCACAGAAATATCCCCGAATTTATTCTAATGTAAGAATAAAGTATATAAATTTTGTCAATTAATATATTTTATTCTTTTAAAAATAGAAAGCTTACTGAATACACTTGTATTAACCTTAAATCTGGTCTAAAATTGTTGAAAATGCAATAATCCAATCTGATCATTTTATCAGACCAAAATTTGGTAGAATACTACGTAGTTTGTTTGTCATTTTAACTTGGATGCAATTAAAACTGGTCTATATTTGAAAAAATTCAGATTTTAGTTGAAATGTTAATTTAATTGGTTCATGAAATTTTTGAAGATGTGCCTGTAACGTCAAGATTATCAGCGCGGAACGGGAAATCATTGAGCAGAGTTAAAAAATCAACGCTAGTTTGCAATGACTGCTTTCGTACAAATATCCTTATGGAAATCCTCGCTCTTTTGTCTCTCAACAATCTCTTTGGGACATGACAATGTAGAATGCCTTTTTAGCTTTAGGTGGCTACCAACCAAAGAGAATGAAAACTGAATTCCAAACTGTGAAGAATGGAACGGGTAAAGCAAGTCACTATTATCTCCAATAGTGCATGGCAAGTTCAAGATAATAAAAAAGCGCCATGGTTGCCTACGCCCCGAAGAAAAAGTTTTCAGAAGTGGAAAATATGATCTGAGAACTTGGATACAGTTTTGAGTAGACTTTATAAAAATCAGTTATTTGTTTTTTGTTTGTTTGGTTTTTTGTGAATAAATTTAACAGAGTAAAATTTCTTTTATGACATCAAAAGAAATTATATTTCAAAAATAAAACAGGAAAATTAAATAATTTGTTCCATAGATAAATAAATAAGAGAAAGAAAATGAGAATAGGTTCTGGCTTCCAGCGAAATAGCAACAATAATACTGAGTGAATATAAGAGCCGTTAGGCGACTTCCTTTCGATTGTCTCCAATGAAATTAAGGAAATCTGAATCAATATGGCGATGGGATGAAGTGTATTGTGATGAATAGAGTGGCTTGGGTAAAAAGAATCTAAAGTCATAAAGAGAGTAGCTATGTGTCATTTAATGAAGAAATTCTCTGGGGAAATCATCTCAGTCAGCTTTCAGTTGGCATGTAAAGTAAGGAACGAATCAAAGACTAGTTGTATGAGTGGGTGTGGAAGAGCGGTCGAAGAAATACGAGGTGTATGCACTCGTTCTGGTGTTAATGTTTCTTTGTACATATTTGTAGGTAGGGGTGTTTGTAAAGCGCCCGTATATCCGAGTATATGACTGTATACAAGGTAGTGAGTATATAGGTAATATCGGCGTTAAGGTTATTTATTCGAATTTATTTATTTTGGCACAGCAAAACTTTCTTGTCCAAAATTAAGTTACGGCAGGGGACAATTTTATTTATATACTTTATTGCTTACTTAAACATAAGTGCGTGACAAAAGTTTGTTTCTGTACAAGGTGTTTCAAAATGGTCGCATTTCTAAATACGTATAAAGTTCAATGCCTCATCAATGAAGTGGGACTAAAGTAAACAGGGGCAAAGCTCTACAGAAAAATGCTGAGAAAACCATAAACAGAGTAGTTTTCAGGAAAATGGAAAATAAAGGACACTTATCAGAGACAAACCGTCGATATTTCTGCGATACAAAACAAGGAGAGTGAACTTGGGGAATTTGACAGCCATAGATAAGAATAATAGAGAGAGAACCAACGAGTAACTTACCTAACGAGCTTGTCTAATTGTATGGCAGATAAAGAAACGGAGAGATACAAAAACAAATACAAAGGATAGGATGTTGTGAAGAGCCATGATCGCTCGTAAACTGGGGTACGTTGGAGTAATGTATGGTGACTCAGACTGAGGAATCGGAGAGCAGAGTTCGAATTCTAGTCAAATCTATTATATTCAACGTGCTTATAGCCTGGGTGAAGGTATGAAGACAGACTGGTTTCTATAGCCTTAGTTGGCGACCAGTCCACCGTAATAAGAATTGGCAACCAACTGCGGGAAAATCTCCCTACCACATGCGGCTAAGGAACGCTTGAGGAGCCAAAATGTCCCATGAAGGGAAGAAGCCGCTTCAACCCGCTCATGGTGAATGCGACCTCGAGTACAACTATCCTAAAGGATCCTGATACGAAACATAAAAGATTTAAGTTGAGCTTGTCTGACATAAGGATACAAGAGTTTCTGTGCCTCCTTTCTTATGGGTAGCCCGTGGATATGTTCGTTTATGGGTATGCTTGATAAAATCGAATTTATTTGTGTATATATATATATAATATATTATGTATGGAGATTTTCTCTCAATATTTTATAATGTATTGAATAAATCCATCGAGGTCTATATTTTTAACTAATTAATTATATTAATTAGATAATATCTTTTGGGTTATCCTCTCCGTCTTTACGGGTTTGGCATTCTTTTTATATATATATTACCATCCTGTCACGCTCAGAGAGAGAGAGAGAAAGAAGCAATAGGGAAGAAGCGTCGAAATAAACAATAAACGAAAGACAATAAAAACAAAAGTTGTATGTTCAGAGACCCGATAGTTTACTTAGCAACAGTTAGCGTTACATGTTACATTATTTTTTAATGTAACCACCACCGGCGGCGGCGGACGCAAAATGAGTCACACGCTTTAGCGACAATGTCCTTGTCCATAGCGGCTAGCACCTCTACGGTGGCAGCTTTCCGTGTTGTGGGCTTGCTTTTTGGTCTTGGCCTTGATCATACTCCATAAGAAATAGTCAAGAGGGTTGCAGTCGGGTGAGGGAAACGGCCACAAGTCCGGCGACCATTGGTGAGGAGCAATGGCCTTGTGTGCAGGAGCGGTTCTGCTGGAAGACGTAGGGGCGCCCATCTACGGCTTCACCACGCTTCTCAGCACCTCCTGGTAGATCTCAGCGGTGACCCTCGGGCCTTTTTGAATGGAGAACGGAAGCATGACGTCTCCCTCGCTAGAGATTACGCCAAGGACCATGATGGAGGAGGGAAACTTTGTATGCTTCACAACGGGAACCTGCTCGATGTCTTTTCAGATCCATCTCACGTTCTGCATGTTGCTCGTTAGGTACTGGATGAAAATCATTTTATTAGAGAAGAACCTTAGCATTCTTTCAAAATGTCCTGAGGTGTGATGGGTAAATTGTTGTCTAAATGATGCAAAAATGAAAATAACACTGATATCTTATTTTAACAGATATATTTACCAAAATGACAAAAAATAGCTTGAAATAATAAAGAGTAAATAAAAATAAAATCGCCATTGGCTTAAACATCTAGACGACTTCGGAAGCTTTTGCATTTTTTCTGGGTGGTTTCTTTGTTTGATTTGCTAAATGCTGCCAAAATTCTTGACTTCAGTTCATCTTTGGTGTTACAAGACGGTTTTGTGGGACTCTTGTTCAATTGCGCCCGACACATAAAAATTAAGTGTGTTGCAATCTGAAGAGTAATGTAGCCGAATGTAAGGGGTGGTGTCATCGCAGAAATTGTCTGACAATCATTACTGGGCTCTCCTGGTTGTGTGGCAAGGTGCAGATTCCTATTGATAATCATAGAGTCTTCCGGTAGCCATACTCTTGACCCAGAGGAGTACTACTTTTTTAGGGCACACAATGTAGATCTCCGTGTTGAGTCAGATCCTCCCCAATAAATTCTGGATTAAAGTGAGTTTTCCTAGTTGTCGTACATTTCTAATCACTTATCCTCTGCAATGCTCTGAGATTGACACCCAAACTCTCTGAAATGTTCGAATTAGGGCTTGTGGCGCGAATGCAACGCAGTACAGCTGACTGGAATGCGGCACGGTTTTCTTTTTCTCACATACCGTGCCCAACCGACCCTACTATACTGTACAATTTATACAAATAATAAGCAAACAACGCGCATGTGTGAAATAAAACTATAAAGCGGCACCTTTACCGATCGCACCCTGTACTTTCAGTAATTAATATGGAATTCGTCAGTTGTAATAGTTTTATGGATGCCATCTTTCATTATTACAATGTGCTTTCGGATTTCTGTGTAACATTTTCTGCCGCTTCCAACATAATCAAATTTCCTTACTTACTATTAAATCTCAGCTTTCTAGCTGTTTATAAATCAACGCATTGTCTTTCTCACTGTTTTCTTTTCCTGACCTTGATCCAGAGTTTTCGCATTTTTTTCTGTGTTTGCCATCAACATTTGCGAATCTTTTGTTGTCAAGATTTTTCTCACGATTTTAATTGGTAATTCAGGCTGGGAAAAAACTGATGATGTTGTTTATAACTAAATACAAGCTCTGAAAATTATATTCAAACTCTGCCAAATGCTTTGGACAAACACTCCAGTACTCGGAATCAATCACTCAGTACTCGGGATCAAAGCGTGGTATCTGTTCTCCTCATTTTAGATGAGAGAATATCCAAACTTGATATAACCCAATAAGCCAATTTTTGTCATATCTTTTTTTTTTTTTTTTTGTCATTTTTATCCCATATTTTTAACAAGTGTGTCATATCCTGCGAGGAAGTCAGTTAAATAAAATCAACCCCGTAGGTAGAGATTGGTGATAGCATAATTGCTTCATTATTCTGTTGTCATAAACGTTAAATCGTCCTGTCACGACTCCCGTAACCGATTAGGTTTGTGTGAGCATCACACGTACTGCGACATAACAGCAGCAGCGGCCTGTCTGGGACAAAATAGCCTGATGTTTGTTTGGAATTCAGTTTTCTTTGTTCTAGACTGGTTTCCAACTCAAGCCAAGAGAACATAGTCAACCTTGCTATTTAAGCCATAGCTAGGTGATGTAGATGACAAAAGAAAGAGGGGAAGACCAAGAACGACATAAAGAAGTACGGTGAAGAATGAGATGAAAGCCATGCAGTACTCTTGGGGTTCATTGACTAGTCTGGTCCAAGATTGGCAGAGGTGGAGAAGCTTTGTTCTGCCCTACACACCATTCGATGTAACGGATGATGATGATGATGATGATGATGATGATGTAGAAAAATAAAAATATTTATAACTTCTACTATTTGTCCAAAAGCGAAATTCGTGAACACATATACACATAAATACTATAACATTGACTAAATCCCGCCTACAAAATTCAGTGCTTCTTTATTTTTATTGTAATTTCAGTATTTTCCTATTATTTTACTTTCTTTTATTCTTGTTATTCAGCCTGTGTGTTATAGAGTGATGTAATGACTATGCATACACCTTGGTTTCCCCTCACAATAATATGATTGGCTGGTGTCAGCCATAAATACAGACTAAGACGGAAACGCCTAGGACTACGTCTATTGCATAAGCCTACGCCTAAGCATACTGCATATGACTACGACGAGTACCGGTCCATTACGGCTACTTGTTAGATTGTCCTACCCGGTTACATTTGCAAAAACCGCTTAGCTACTTCGAATAATATATATATATATATATATATATATCTTTCCGGGATATATCATAGGGTAACCAGTGGTAGTAGAGTCAGTGTAGAAGCGTGACGTTACTAGATCTTCTTTTGTGTGCCGTGTTTGTTCAGGATATAGATGATCATTGTCCTCCACATACCCTTATCCCTTGTTGCTCTTAACACTTTTCATTTTCGCATTCCCCCCAAATCCTGCTCCGCCATTTACTTGCTCAAGCCCATCAAGTATGTTTCGCGTTGCTTTCTTCTGTCTCTCTTTCCCTTTATCCGTTCTGTGAGTGTTAGATTCTCCACGCCCTCCTTCCTCATTATGTGTACCAGAAACTTCAGCTGTTAAGTACAAGTTTCCTTTTCGTTTCCATCCTCTCTAAAAAATTTTCGTTACTCACATGTTCAGTCAATGGTATCCTCAGCATCCTTCTGGAAAACCACATAAGCGCTTTTAGAAATGTAACTATTTTCCGAAGAATTGATTCTGTCTTAAAATCGCAATTACTATGTCTGTTTTGTTTAATAAAAACTATTAATTATATGAATATTTGTTCATCATTTATTCTGATCAGGGAAGGTCGTGTCACTAAGACATTGTTTTTCTCTTTTCACACTATTCCTTTTTGGCGCCTTCACGCTGATCTGATTTTTTCTTTTTCATTATTGTTTTCATCAAACCTCTTTGAATGCCTTTCATTTTAAGGGCAAATATTGTAAATGCTGTTAATCTTTAAATTCTAATACACGGCTGTTCCTTTGCTTCTTATTTTTCTTTTTTAAATTTTTGCTCAGTTTTTTTTCTTCTGTAGTTTTCTTTTTAAACCACTTTCCTTTTTTATTTCTCATCTTTTCCTTCTTTTCCTTCTTTTCCTTCTCCCTCATCTTCTGAAACTTCTCTATTCTTATTTGAATTGTTTGCTTTAGATGAAGCATTGTGATTGTCACGTTTTCGACCAACTTTCGTTTCAGTTTTTTGCTGTTTTTATATCTCAACATCCAGATCGATTTTTTACTGCACTACAGTTAGTGTGGCGTAAAAAAGACTAAATTTGAATAAAGCTTGCGGGTTGCTTATCATAGCTCTAAAGAATCGGTCATTCAAGTTCAGAATGTAATGGAAGTTAATACGTTCCAGAATTTTCTTAAATCTTTTCATCTTTTCTTGTTTCTATTACTGTTGATTGTCTTTATCCTTTATTTTTCCTGCTTTCCTTATTTAAGTCAGTTAGTCAGTTAATTGCCATTCGTGATATCTTATATGATGATCATGCCTCTTTCGATTCATTACTTACTAGGCAGAAGATTTTCTCGCAGTTGATTGACATTTCTTTCTGATAAGGCTATAGAATTCAATCTGTCCTGCTTCTGAAGATTGCAGAACCCAATCTGTTCTGCTATTCAGTCCATAGATGAGGGAAGAGGATATGAATTAATACCTTTCCCAAGGGTATTTGTGCGTAAGTGAATGCAACGTATTCAATTGGAATTCGGCTCTCATTCCAAGCTGATATCAAATACATTAAAATGCACATTCAGTATTTCAGTCAGTTAAGTGCCATACGTGATATACGCTTGAGCGATCATGTCTCTTTCGAGACATAACTGACTGGGCAGAAGGTTTTCACGCAGTAGATTGTCATTACTTTGTGCGGCAGATGGTTGCCAACCAAAGCTATTGAGTCCAATCTGCCCTGTTATTTGACCCATAGCTGAAGGGAAGAGACGGATTAATACCTTTCCTAAGGGTATTGGTGCGTAAATGAATACAACAAATTCAACTGGAATTCGAACTCGGCTTTTCGATTTCTCGTTCCGATCCGATCTCCACTGCATCGCAAAGCACATCCAGTATTTAATTAGCTTATTTACATAATTGTTATTATCCCAACGTTTGTATCGTTTCATCTTCTGGCTTTCTTCTGGAACATGTTGACCCGTGCAACCTTCAAAGAATTTCGAAATAAACACTTTATTTCATCTGCGGCATAGATCGTTCTCGTTCTACTATCAATATCTGACGATATCTTTTCTTTAGTTCTGCTGTTATTCGTCGTTCGGTTTCCATTGAACCTTTACTACCAGGGCCGGGGACAGAACACACAATTACTGTGCCACCAAGTTCACAAGCAATTCTTTCTTCCTTATTCTCACCACATAGCGATAGCCCACCTAAAGGACGTATTTTGGATAGTAACAATACAGATGATGATATTGTCCGATTTTAAATCATGTTAACTCTAAACAATCGAACATTCCAGTTCAGATCTCGATATAAACCATTCGATCCATGACTGACTAGGCAGATTTTCTTGCAGTTGGTTGCCATCCCATGAATTTAGACAGCTTAAGAAAGATCCAAGTCAATTGAGAAAAATTAAACCAATATTCCAAGTGTGGGAAGATCGCTTGCCTAGAAAATCAGCACTCAATATTCTGAGGTGGAAACACTATGCATTGTTATTCACACGTGATTATTTCAATCACGTGAAAAATCTCTCTACTTACTTTACCTCTTTTAATATAGACTAAGTTGAAAAAATAGCAAACTCGAAGTGTCATTAGTTATTTACAAGGTTCGGTTGAGCTTCGTACAAATCCAGTATGAAGAGCGAATTCATTCATCTTAGGACTTGGTTAGCGACATCAGATTGAGAACCATCACTTAAGCGGGTTTTTATGTATTTTTTTTACTTTTAAATGCTTTTAATTCTTTTTTCAATATTTTATTTTTTCTTTGTCCTCTCTACACTACCGCCTTTTTAAATATTGTTCGACGTATGATTTTCTTGTTTTTTAAAATGAATTTACAATGAACTCGCACAGTAGAGCTAAGCGGCCACATGTTGTTTGTTACTGTGCACTTTACAGGTTTTCAGTTCAACTATAGAACTTTAATAATGTTAATTGTACTTAGGAGAAAAATTAACGGACTTGCATTTAGAAAATTTGATCTGCAGTAAAGAACTGAAATTCCCGAAAAGAATTTACATTTTACATTTAACTCATTTATAATTCTTTTCTGGGATGTACAGTATCCACAAAAGTATAGGACCAGAAGCCTAGATAACGATTTTCTGTAAATATAGGGCGCCAAAAGCGAATATGTGTCAATTTAAGGTAATTTTCCCAAACGATACAATGCGTATCATACATGCGGCGAAAGAGAAAAACAGGCGAGGTGGGATGATTAAAAGACAATCAAAGATTTAGAAACACTATTAAAAAATTTCACCCCAAGCAAGGCTGAACTACTACTGGTTCACAGAAGCTTACATAAGATGTGAGTGATAAGAAAGAAAAACAAGTTACAGGGGAGTCAGAGAATGAGAAAGAAAAGGATGAGAATACAGGTGTGAAGAGGGCTGTATGAGAGTAGAGTTGAAAGGGAGAAGAACATGATACAAGGGTTGTCAGGAAAAGGATGCGAGTCAAGGCGATAAGAGACATTAATTGACACTGCATTTAAATTCTTGTATGTAGCTGTCAGGGAAGCAATTAATTGACACTGCATTTAAATTCTTGATTGTAGCTGTCAGGGAAGCAAAGTATATGGAGGATAATTCCACAGGTGGGAAGTGCGAGTAAAGAAGCTGTTAGAGTAGAAATTGAGTTACATTTGATTGGTTTCACTGTAAAAGGATGAGACCTAGTTACTAGTCAAGTAGCTCGAGTAAATTCATGGAGGAGGGTACCAGGGATCTAAGCTCATCGGAGCAGAAACCGTGAAACTATTTGCAGAAGACACAAAGGGAAGCCACATTACGTCGGTGAGAAAGTGACTAGAGTTGAGCTACCAGGTCGGGATCAAGTACATTGCAGATTCTCCATTAGATTTTGTCAAGAACACCGAGATATGGCAGCATTATTCAATGGGCGAAATGTATATTTATATCTATGCAAGATGGATTCAGACGAGAAAAACTTCCTGGCTCTACACAGAGAACCAACCCTCTTAGCAGCACATTTAGCTATGGATTCAATGTAGTCATTCCACTGGAGGTCGACTAATAGATTTAAGCCTAGGACGCGCAGTGTTTTGCTTTTAGAGAGACTAGCCTAAACCACGCTGATGGGGGATAGGAGCGGTTGTCTATGGTTGTTAAAGGATAGCGGCTTTTTTTGGAAGCATTAAAATTTACGAGCCATTTCTTACCCCAGTCCACCACAGATTGGATGGCATTTTCAAAATCAGCAGCGAAGTTTGCTTTGTCAGACTCAGCAGATTTCTTATCGAGACGGGTGTAAATGGTTGCGTCGTCAGCATAGATGCCTACTTGGGATCTGATTACATCAGGGAGGTCGTTGATGAGGATCAGAAAAAGCATAGGACCTACAATAGAGCCTTAACGGACACCCGCGTTCGCATGATAGTATCTGAAAGAATGTCCATTCAATACTGCCTTCATTGAAAGAACGACTAGATTAGGTCAAACAAGTGCCCAGTTATACCATAGCCTTATAGCTTGCGTAGAAGGCCAGCATGCCACACTCTATCAAATTATTTGGAGATATCTGATTATAAATAATTATTGATCGATTTTATCATTGTGATATTTTTGCATGATATCAAGTATTAAGAATATAGTAACTACGGTCCGCAAATTAAAGGCAGAGTTAATGATAATGCTCTGACTTCGAAACCGCGGTTATCTCCCTTTAACTCAATTATTGCTTTTTATTTTTAAATTAGCTTTTTATCGCAAAAATGTGCCGAGACGCAAGCAAATTTTCATTCCGAAAATGCGGCCCTGAGAAAAAAATGGAAACCACTGATTTAAGGTATTTAAGGAACAGTGTACATTTTTTTTCAATAACTTTCCGATAAAAATTTTCTTAGATATTGTAGAGTAGCATCATAGCCCGGAGTTGCCCGTGAAACTCTTTTTAGTAGTAGAACATGCCAATGTAGATGGAAATCACTTATTGAAAGTTGGAAAGGAGAGCTGATATTTCAGCATTGATATTTTGTGTGACATTGTAAACAACATTGCGTTAGTTTTTGTTTCAAAATTACGGGGGAAAATATTTACATTTTTTGTTGACTAAATGAATTTAGCATAAAAATAAAAATTATTTATTTTGTTTTACTGAAATTAGAAATATAAAAACTATTACACTCTATTTTGATTTTGTTTGAAAAAACACTTCTTTTTTTAAAATATTTCTTTTGTTTCAAAATTACGGAGAAAAATAGTCACATTTTTTGACCAAATGAATTTTTAAAACGTCAGAATAAAGATTAAATATAAAGGCTCACTTTTTTAATAAAAATATTTTACTCGCGTTTGACACGTGTGATTTGATCTCTGTGACGTAATTTAGCAACCATCTTAGATCTTAGATGTTTTACGGAGCAAATGTAAACAATTGGCTCCATTGGCCAAAAAGTGCGGAAGGGAAAATGGCTGAACTTAAACTCAAAAAGCATGTGTCGACCTGGCTTCCCTATAGATATGTGTCCCTAGAAAGTTTGAATGGCGTAGCTTAAAAAATGTAGACGTACATAGGGAACAGTCACGCACAGACTCACAGATTGCCTTATATATATATAGTTATAGATTGTTGTCATATTTGACAGCATACGTTAAAAAAAACAGGACACGAAACATAGTAAAATTAATGATAACTTCCAGTATGTATTATTGATGGATGTGTGTTGTAGTGCAGTGGATATCGACTCGGAACAAGAAATCGGTGAGTTGAGTACAAATTCCAGTTGAATATCTTGCATTCACTTACGCGCAAATACCCTTGGGAAGGTATTAATCTGTCTTTTCCCTTTCAGTTATGGATTAAATAACAGGACAGATTGGGTTCTGTAGCCTTTGCTTGCAACCAGTTTAACACAAAAAGTAATGGCAACCTACTTCTGCGCAGTCAGTCATGTCGCTTTCGAGACATGACCGCCCAAGCGTGTATCACGTATGGCATTTAACTGACTTACTGATGTAGTATTTTGCTACCAATAATTTTGTGATTAATGAGGCTCGTATAGGACATCTTCCATCATCACAAAAATATTAGTAGCACAGTGAGTTACACCGAATAATAGAGAAGAAAAGAAAAGAGATCTACTCAAACTGGATTAAATTCTAAATCCAGTAGACGTTAGTGGCGGAGTATGCAAAACATCAATTCTCTGGCCGTCATAAGGATTTCTGAACATAAACTACAAGAAACAAAATGCATGGTCATTAACAAACAGGGGAATGCAAAATGTCAACTACAGCTTAGAAATACTAAAATCAAGCAGGTACAGAAATTGAAATCCCTGGGAACAGAGAATGGAAAATGCGACACTGAACTTCGAAAGCGGATTCGGATAGCCAAGGACGCATTCAAAAAGCTGCGTAAAGAATTCTGAAACAGGAAAATTTTATTAGAAACAAAACAATGATTACTGAACTGTTATGTGATGTCTGTCCTCCTGTATGGCAGCAACTGTTGGACAATCTTTTTAAAGATGAAAGAAAGACTAGTAGCAACAGAAACGGTACTTATAGAAGGGTGCTGATGATGCCATGGTCCAAATATGTTAGCAACGACGAGGCTTTGGAAAAAATGGAAACAAAACATCAAGAAGAAACAGTTGAAGTTTCTAGGACACGTAATGAGGAAGGAGGGCTTAGAGAATCTGATACTCATAGGACGGATAAGAAGAAACGTAAGACAGAGGAAAACGGCGTTTTTCATCTTTCATGAGCTTAAACAAATAGATGGCTGAGCAGGATTTGATAGAAATAACAAGACAAAATGTATTAAGATCTACAATGCACAGGAAGATGTGAAGGTCCATGATTGCCTACGTTCTGAAGGGACACGGAACGTAAAAGAAGAATATTATACCTTTATACCAGAAGGTGCAAGAACTTCGAAACAACGTTGTAAATAAAAGTGGCATGAAAGCTTTGTCTATAAATTGTTAGAAGATTGGGTGTATGTTTACCAGCAATAGAAAACAGCCCATGATGCGAGATACGAAAGCCAAGCATTTCAGGTTTAAACTGTCTGGAGAGAGTTTAAGAGAACAAAAATGTCACATCAAAATACGAAGACATACTGGAATAGAAAGTGATGTCATCCAAAAGTAAATCAAAGTATTAAGATACTGTAAATTTTCGTTAGAAACAAAGAAAGTTGCGCTGAACTGCCATGTAATATAAATCCTTATCTACCATAATGAATATTTGACAATTTTCTCACAGATGAAAAGAGGTCTTAATGTAATAGATGTGGTTTTATAGAAGGATGCTGAGAATAGCACAGATGAAATATGTAAGAAATGAGAAATTTTTAAGAAAAATGAAAGCAATACGGACACTTCTAATTTAATACTAGAAAAAGACAATTAAAGATCTTAGGCGAATAATAAGGAAAGAATGCTCGGAAAATGTTATACTCACAGGACATATACAAAGAAAAAGCAAAAGGGGAAAACAACAAGCAACATATCTAAAGAACTTGTATAAATGGATGACAGAACAGGAATTGAGAGAGCGTTATATATTCTCTCACTACGGTGTATAATTTCACCCAGAAGTGTATTTTATATTGAACGACGCAACGCCGGCAGAACTTAAAAGAAAATATTGTTTTGAAAAATCAGGAGTGC
>JBBBDQ010001454.1:1622500-1702500 GCA_037127315.1 Ascarosepion bandense | reverse complement strand
ATGTTTGTTTTAATCTTAGAATTGTATATATGATTCTACCTGACTTAACTTGCTTGTTTTTTCCCATTTTAAGGTTTATTTTGTACTTGTTCATCGAGTATATTTTGTGAAGATTGTGCCTTTGTTTGTGTCCTCTAGGACAAACCAACCTAACGATACGGAAAATAGGTTAAGAGAAAAGAGTTTGATTTTCAATCACAGATGTCATTTTCCAAATACCTTCACAAAAATCATGCCACAGGACTGGCCTCTACATTAACCCAGCATCTGGTATGTGTCGTTAGCAAGAATATATAATAGTGAATACATACACATTTGGTTGGAATAAAGAGAGACCATTGCGACTTCATTCATTGTGTACTATTCTGTTCAACTTTATCACAAATATATCAGTAAAAACATTTCTCAATATATATTTTTTCCTATGTAGACGTACAAATATTTTGATTTATGAGTCTAGTCGAGGCAATCAGAAATTTGAATACTGTTTTTCAAGCTTTTAATGTGAATGTGAGGTACATTCGAATACTTGTAAATTTCGTAAAACCTGCATGATTACTTATCTATAAGCATTTTGGGAAATGTATCATCCGAAATATCATGGTGTTCAATCCTATTTTTGTCTCCAGTAAGCTGGAAATCTATCACGCATCATTCTTAACTTGATAGTTTCAATCTAACGGATATGACCAGACGCCAATTTTCTTCATTTACCCTCTATCCATTTTCGTTTCTTGTTTGTATTCTTTGCTTGAATCTCGTCGGGAGAGACTAAACAAATTTTTTACCACCATTTCTCATTTGTTTAGATTAAAAATAACGTTTCTCTATGATACAGGTTAAAATCAAAAATAAGTGCTGGTTAAAAATCGAAATAACTTCTTTTTTAATTGCTACTGTAAATTGTTCTCTCTCCTTAATAATGCTTTCTTTTTCTTATATTTTCTTTCACTCAGTAACTCTTTGTGTCTTACTCCGAGTGAAATGATGAAAAAGAAAAAACAAGATTGACTGAATTCTTCAGCCTTCGTTAGCAACAAGTCTTAGTGAATAAAAACTGAATTCTAAACCTTAGAAAAGATAACGTAAAATTCTAACACTATGCTTCCAAAGAATTCATGGAAATAATAATAATAATAACAATAACAATAATAATAATAATAATAACGAAAAAGAAATTGTGGAGAACGATAATCGTCTCTGCATTGAATTTTCATGATATTAAAAATATGTAGGTTAAATTTGCTATTTCTTTTAGCTTACCGATATTGCTTTTACTTTTTCTTGCCTTCTTTTCATTTCTGCATAAAGCAAAAATTAAAGATTATATATATATATATGATGGGTGTGGGGGGTGCTATCAATTTCCTCTCAAGAAGGTGATGATGCCCCTATGATGCAATGGGCTAATGGAAGTGAAAGAAAATGAAAAAGACTTTAGAATGAACCGGAAATCCAAACCTAAACAGGAAGAACGGGATACGTCTCTACTCCTGTTAAGAAAAATAACCCTGAAGTATGAACCTATTGAGTGAAAGAAACAGTAAATAAAATTTCAAAGTTTGGGCGGCGACGTTAGAGGTGTAGAGCTGAAGTTGACTTTAAAAGGGACAGGAAGCCCATTCCTAAACAGGGTATGGGCAGGACAAAGATGTCCATTATTAGACAAAAACGAAGCTCAGTATAAGAATTGTACAAATTCGCATGTATGATTATATTTAAGCCAAACCAAACATGTATGGTGATTTTATAATCGCAGCTTAGATGTGGCACGAGTATGGGAAAATCAATGAGGAAAAAACTCATTACCCAACTATAATGATACTAGCGAGTCAAGTCTGCTAACCATTACACCACGTCGAGATGCGAAAACGAAGCATCTATAAATACGTTTAAATTGCTGAAGAAAAATAAAATTTCAAAATCCAAATGTCGAATTAACCTTCAATTATATTCAAACCAAATACATTCAATTAAAATTAGAATGTGTTTGCTCTGTTGGGTTACCAAATATATGTTGGGGCGGCAGTTATCATACCTTACCATAGAATGATGATAATACCCCCCACCAAAAAACGTATAATAAAGTGGCCTTGGGAGAAGTAAGAGGAAAGGGAACATGTCAACAATTATGTGAATGTGAAACATGCATTCTTCAGGACCCTGATGGCATCTTTTAGTCAAATGTATGGCATATTATGTGGTAACACACTGTGTCTACCTATTCGTCAGGAATTTATACTCTCTTGAGTGGATAAACTGTTTTTCTATAATTAAACAGTATATTTATATATATCCACCGGCTTGAATATTCGAGAATCTTTGTTGGGAAAATTTGAACCGGGATATGCATATTTTCCTAACAAGATTTATCGAATGTACAGGCTGGCGGATATATATATATAAATGTACTGTTAAACTATAAGGAAAACTGAGTATCCACTCAAATACGAGCACCAGTTAAAAATGTTCAAATAAATAAATTTAATATATATATATATATATATATATATATATATATATATATATATATATAGTGTATGTATCGAGGCAGCAAATAGTTTTCTAAGCATCTACTGTTAAATATAAGAGACAATGAATATCTATTATGTTTAATCATGAGCCGTTCTAAACGTTGCATTTTGGTTTTAATTTCAGTTGAAAATAAAGACAAAAATTCTCCAACATTTGGATAATTTTTTATTAAGTTGATTCTAAGCTTTCGGCTCACATGAGCCATCTTCAAAGAGGTTATAAGGACGGTAACACAATAACATCCACCATCAGCGACGATTTTATCTTGTATTGACATAAAACTCCGCTAAGCAACGGTAGTTACCAAAGATAACAAACGCAGTTCGCAAATTTCCAATGCTGTTCTATGACGTCACACCGCGTGATAGCTCGAAATGACAACAGAACCATATATTCAAATGCAATGTAATGTGATATGACCAGATTTAAACGTGATTTTATTAAGTGTGGGTTGTTTGGATTTAATGTAGATGGCCTCCAATATCTGAAGGTTCTTTTTACTGTGTGTATGAGTGAGGATTACTGTATTGTTGACTAAAACAACATTTCTCAGAAAAGCATAACCATGTAGGTAATATCAGATAAATTTTAGTCAACAGTACAACTGTTGTCGTTGTTCATTATCTCTTATATTTAACAGTCTATATATATATATATATATATATATATATATTATTTATCTAAGTGAAAATTATTCTATTTGGCTTAGTAATAATGCTGTCATGATCTTGAAGTTAATTTAATTTATTATATATATATATTGTCATCCGCAGACAGATCTGTTTTGCCGTATCACAGCTCACCAGTACGGTTAGACTCCGATTGCTTTTTTACCCAGGATTGAAACCCGACCAAAATGGCGTCGGTAGAAGTAGGCAGACTTTTTAGCGCATATCATTATACGTACCCAATAGCTAGAGCGCTCTAATTCATTTCACTGAATGAGCGATGCCTACATGCCAGAGTAGCTACTGTTTATCGAAGTCTACTATTTTTCCAGAGTGCTCAATCAGGAATAGATTTATTTGTTTGTTAGTGTATCACATTTTTATATATTGTCCTGACTGTCGACTAAGTTGTCCCTCGGCCATTGTCTGCGATGGACGTTACTTCACAGAAGCGTAGGAAAATTATAACGCTGCACGGACACACTGACAAGCCTTACAGATAGATTGTGAATATTGTTGGTGTGAACGTTTCAACTGTCTTTTGTGTCGTCAAGACGAAGAGACAAACCCTGTCCATCAGTCCAAAACGTAAAAAGAAAATTGCGGTTGGGAGAGAAAAACATCGCGAAGAGACGACGTATACGTGATCAGGGAAAGTGTAAAAGATCCTAGGAAAACATTATGCATTTTGTTTCAGTCAATTTGTATAAAGATGAATATGTGTGTGTTTGAGACGTATTTATATATACTTACTAATTCATATCTTTACATTTAATTTTATCATTGAGTCAGTATACGTATAGTATCAATCATTTGAGATATAAAATTTGATTGTTTTTAATGGCATCTTGAACAACAATAACTTGTTAACTGCTGTTATAAAACTCGACCCCAAAAATCGTCTGCCTTTTTCTCAATTTCTAAGTTCATTTATTTTAATTTGTCTGTACCCACACAATTTGACATCAGTTTCCATTCATTCATTATCTTAGATTCTCATAAATGTTTGTTTCCAATTTATTTGATTAAAACCAGTTTGGTTAATTTTATGATAATTACTGCCACAAGAGAAAAACAACCACACTTATCACCACCGCTACTAACAATACCACTGCTACTTCTATTGAAAACAATTGTAATTAAATTTTTTGAACAAATGTTAAAATATTTAAATAAAATTTCCATATAGAATAGTAGAAAAGTGAATGAATTAAAGAATTTTAAAAAGTTTATATCGACAAGGATGTATAAGAATAATATATAGGATGTGCGTTGTGGTGCAGTAGATATCGGAGAGCCCAGTTCGAATTCAGGTCGAATTCATTGCATTCACTTACGCGCAAATACTCTTGGTAAAAGTATTAATCCGTTGCATATTCACCAACTATGGGTTAAACAGCAGGACATATTAGGTTCTTTAGCCATGGTCGGCAAGCAGTCTACCGCAGAACGTAATGCCCAGTCAGTCATGTCTCTTTCGATACATGATTGCTCAATCGTGTATCACGTATGACTAACTGATATCAACAAAGGGTGGAAAGTGTGGTAGTGAGAGACGAAGATGACTAAAGATGCATTCCAAAAGTTAAGCAAAATATTAAGAAACAGAAAAATTTCGTTGGAAACAAAAAAAAATGAGTATTGGACTTTTAGGTGATATTTTTCCTCCTGTATAACCGCAAATGCTGGACAATCTCCTCGAAGATGAGGAAGAAACTTGAAGCAACAGAAATGAGGTTCTACAGAAAGATGCTGAGAATACCATGGACGGACCATGTGGGCAACGACCAGGTTTGGGAATGAATTGAAACAAAAAGAAAACTTATACTTAACATCGGGAAGTAGTTGTAATTTTTGGGATACGCGATGAGGAAGGAAGGCTTGGAAAATCTGATATTCGTAGGAAAAGAGGATCAGTGGAAGGCAGCACGTAACATACTTGATTGGCTTGATTAACAGATGTCATAACACGGTGTCGGAGAAAGAACAAACAGACAAAACTTATTAAGAGCTACAAGGGATAGGAAGATGTGGAGAGTCATGATCACCTACGTCCTGAAAGGACAAGGCACATTAAAGCAAAGAAGGAAGAAAAGATGAATGAAACTAAAAAATGAATAAGATTAAATCGCTAAAAAAGGAGAGGTTACCAAATGTTTCAGAAAGAAATACAAAGAAAAGGATAAAAAGACTTGTTGAGAAAGATTGAAGAAAATCTACGTAATGAAATAAGAAAGATTTTTATTAAACAAGTGTTAAAGTGACATCAAAGACCAGCAAAATACAAATTAACCACCGCCACCTAAAAGCAAAAAAAAAAAAAAAAAGAAAGTAAAACGGGCGGAAGACACGCAGTTAATGAGAAGAGGAACAAACCAAATAAGAGAGCGTTAAAAAAAAGAGTTGCCCTAAAGCAAAAGGTTGTTGATTTTCGGATTAAAATACTTACATTTAATGACGTCGTCAATTTTTTCTCCTTTATAAAGCTAGATTTAGTGAAATCTTGAGTTTTTCTTTCATGTCAGTGGCTAAGCATCTTTAATATTAAGGTTTCTTAACAATGTTAGACATGAAAATAAGAAATTAAAGAAACAAAGAGATGAATGAAAGATGTCAGAAAGCATGGTAAAGGGGCGTTTAAATTAAATTGAAAAGACAAGAAAAAGTATGTGAAAGCAAACAATAGATGAAAAGAAAATATAAAGAAACTATGTAGAAGAAAGTAAAAATATGGACGTCTGAAATTTGATTCAAGACGATTCGAGGCAATAAGAGTCATTAACGTATTCCTGTTATTATTATCAGTGAATGGCTATGGATTCTTGGAAAATACAGTCAAGTAGTCTCCTTGTCTTTTGAATTTAGAGTTGCCCTTCTTCTATAATGGTTTCCATCCAAGTTTAAAATATTCGCTCTACCCTGCTAGGGGAAATATTTATACCTTTCCGAAGAGCATTAATACGTAGAGAACACAACAGACTAGGCCGGAAATTAAACCCCACTACTATATAAGGAGTTCAATCCTCAGTAAGTTGCTTATCCTTTTGACTTTGTGTAATACTTTTATACTAATATTCACACAATACGAAGCCCAAAAGCCACTCAAGGTGGAGGATTACTATGTGAAGTTATATTAGCGTAATAGAAGGTCAAGCGTTTGTAGTATAGAGCTAAAGTAGAAATTAGAAGGAACCGGAAACCATATCCTAAACAGTAAGCAAGGGATAACCCTCAGCTCCTATTCAAAATAACGGGGTGGAGTGTTAAGTTCCGGAAATTTCTACTGTAGCCCGACTCTTGGTTAGAATATTTAGATATTTCTTGCTGGCGGATGGATCGCACTTTAATAGTTAGATTTCTAATGCTGATGAAAGGTTTAGCATTGAACAAAATGTTCCCCTACATTTGAACAAGCTAAAAAGCCTTGAATTAAACTTGAATTAAAGGCTGATTAAATAAAAAGAGACAAAACAGCACCACAGCCTTGAAGTAAACGAAAAACAATGGCCAGGAGGTTGCAGCAAAATACTTAGTTGTGATTTACTGGCATGTTTGTTTTTGTTTTTTTACGGCTTATCACTCTTTAGTGTGTTATTTAATGTCAGAAAATATTTTAAGATTATAATAATTTTGGGAAATAATAATGATTTACTGATACAAAAGCTACTAATTACATAGCTGAAGGAGAAGAGATTAATTATTGCCTTTCCCAAGGGTATTTGTGCGTAAGTAAATATAACGAAACCGATGTGCTCCTGAATTAGCTTCTGTTCTCTAAAATAAATTTCTTGCTTCTTCTTACTTTCCAGCTTGTTGGGAAGTCCTCTTCTGTAGTTCTTGTTTTTAAGAACTTGGACAATCCACCTGATTCTTTTCAAACTATTGGCATGTTAGTTTTCTGCTTCTTTTTGGCAAAACACTAAGAGTCACTAATAATTTCATAATTTTGTCCTGGGTATGACGATAAACTACATCCGGCAGCAAAGCATCCAATTAGGAAGTTTTGAGGAGCATGGAACCACCTCTTAATTGCTATTGATCCTATGTTCACCCTGACCCGGGGTGGTAGCAATTGTTAAGGTCACTGCTATGGGAAAATAGTGAACACCCAAGCTGGGGTCAAACACTATGAAACTATAAATATAGATTTGTATCGTGAAATTTTCAGCAATTCTTTTTTAAGAAAAAAATATTAGCTACAATACATTTTTGAGGGAAAAATATTACCAGCAATATAATTATGAAGAAAAATATTACCAGCAATACATTTTTGAAGAAAAAATATATTAGCAGCAATGTATTTTTGAATAAAGAACATATATACCAGTAATACATTTGACTCTCGACAAAACCCTCTTTACAAAAATACGTCAATGAAACCTGATCTACAAACTGATTCCTTATAAAAAAAAATACATATTATATTCATACGAATCTATTGTAAAAAATCTTGTCGGCATTAAATGGCCCATTGAGGTTAATATGCCGTAGAACAAAACTAACCAAACCAAATTCAGATTCAAATACCCTTGGAAAAAAATTTAATTAGCTCTTCTCCCTAAAGTTATGAGTTAAATACCATAGATTTGCAAGCAGTCTACTGCAGAAATGAATGGCAATTTATTGTAGGGAAATAGTCGGTCCTGGATTGAAAGAGACATGATCACCCAAGCGTGTATTACGTATGGCACTTAATGATTCAACTGATTATACTCAAATCATTACTAAATATACATATATAATTGATACCACAGTTCATGAAACGCTTTCAAATATCAACATGATACCAGCCCTTTAGTTTTAATGACTGTTATATCGTTGCTTGGGATAAAATGGTTTTAAAAAAATCAAAGAGTATGCAAATTATATGTGAATAGGCTTGAAACGCAAACCGAAGAAAAAAAGTTGGTGCCATATTTAATGCTTGAAAATTAATATAACAATCCTTATTTCTATTTAATATGCATTGTCCGACCACTACTACTAATCTCATGCTCTGCACCCAATTTTTTTATCATATCACCTCGAAGAGAATTCTTTCAAACTCCCACTATATCTTTTGTTTCTCTAATTCAACTGCTGATGTGTTAATGAATGTTGCTGAAAGCGTCTGTCAAGCTTTAGAAGAGAAGGACGAAGCTCCGACTGTTTTATACTCGAAAGGCTTTGATATCTCGAGCTTTAGATATATCGAAGGCATTTGACAGGGTTTAATATACTGATCGTCTTCACAAGTTGAAAAGTTATGGTATTTCTGACCAAATGATTTGATACCATCTCATCAAATCTTGAAATAAAAATGGTTGTTTTGAATAACCATTCTTCATGTTCTTTCGGGCCCACTTTGTTCTTCAAATTTATCAAAGACATTCTCGATGTCATCAACTTTCGACTTAGTGGTATATGCTCATGACACATTTGTCTTAAGGCTAATTCAGGTAGTCTCAATAAAGTCAAACTGGTAGCTGATATCGAAAATGTCCTTTAATGTCTTGTTAACTAGAACAAAAAACGTCTTATTACTTTTAACACCTTCAAAACGAAACTACACCTTTTTTTAATCATATTAGATAATCTGTTTTAGATTTCATCTTAATGTTTGATGTTAATGTACAAGGAAGTAATTGTTTAATATTTTCCATTGATATGAATTGAATTTTTTTTGCTAAGTCTGCTGCTAGGAAACTTAGTTCACTTTGTAATGCTAGACAGTTATTCTCGTCAGTAACTATTATGCACCTTTATCAGTGCCATTCAACTGTGCATTAAATAATATTACTGCATTTATCTTGTGTATCTGCTATGTATCTAGAGATTCTTGACAACATCCAGAGGAGAATCTGCAACGACATCGGTCATGATCTGGCATCCCGTCTTCAATTACTTTGTCTCAACCGTATCGTAGTTTTCATGTACATTTTGATGACAATTGTTCTGACAAACTTACCGTTTTTATCACGCCAATTCATGAATTTAAGTGACTTTGAAATCGAAGAGCCGTGTTCGAATTCCAGTTGAATTCGTTGCACTCACTTACGCGCAAATACCCTTATGAAAGGTATTAATCCATCTCTTTTCCCTAAAGCTATGGGTTAAATATATTGGGTCCTATAGCATTGGCTAGCAATCGATCTACTGCAGAGAGAAACGGCAACAACTGCAGGAAAAAACCTTTCTGCCTAGTCAGTCATGAATCGAAAGGGAGATGATCACCCAAGCGTGTATCACATATGAAACTTAACTGTTTAAATTGGCAGATAGGTTACATCATTTTTCTTATTGAAATTTATAGATGTAACCGTAAATTCTATCCTAATAGTTTCTTCATTCGCACTTCTTGCTTGTGGAACTTTTTTCCAGTTTTTTGTTTTCTCGTCAACTAAAATCTTCAAACATTTAATGTAGCGTCAACTTCGTCATCTGTATTTTTTAATCTTGTTTATTCATTGTCCTGTCTACATAACAACATTGCCTCATGTTTTTCTCAGTAATCCCCCGTGCCTTAGTAGCTTTATCGCCTTGCTTGGTAAAAGGATTTAAAAAATAATAAGCTGATAGAAAAAGTAAAAATAATCACTCTTAGAAATATAACCATTTTGTATTCACTCTTCAATACCGTCGACAGCAAATGGTAAAAGATCTAGTGAAGTTCTCGTTAAATTGTGTCCTGGGGTATAGTACCTGAAAAAACAAAACAAAGTTGGAGGGATAACATAATTTTGCTGTCACTAACTAAGGAACCGCAGAAACTAAATAAACTTGATCGTGATCGTAATAGCTGGTTTGAAATAAGTCATATTATTTCGCATTCAGTCGCAGGTGGAAGGGAATGACTAATGACGTAAGAGCAACAAGATATTTTAATGTAGAACACAGGTTTCAAGCATCCCTGTTGAAGCGTTATTTATTTTTCAAAAGGTGGTTGAAAATGTTTAGAGTCATAACTTACAATGTATTGTTGTGTACAAAAATATATTAGAAGATAGATACTAAAATAAAATAAAAATAATCTAGAAAATATATTGTAATTAAAGAAAGCAATGGTAGCGAATAAACAGATTTTTTATCACTAGGCTTTTCTGGTGAAGAGAGTGGATTAAAAATACAGGATTAAGATGAAAACCTTGTCAAAAGGTAGATTAACTTCACTATAGAGTCAAACGGCAATCTAGCATGACAAAGCCTAGACTTGACGCTATTGCTGAGTAAATACCAAGTGTGGTGATTACAAGGCATAGCTGAGTGGAGGGCTTCTTAGATTGATGCCAATTGCCATGATGGATGGTTCCTCGATTAAATAATTTGCAACTGCCCGTTAGGTCAGGTCGAATTTGCTACCGTAGTATTGCACTCAATTTGAAAGTTAGTGTTTGACATGATCCATAATGACAAAAGATATTTTTCCAGATTGCTAACGTTTATTTTATTATATATATATATATATATATATATATATATATATATATAGAGAGAGAGAGAGAGAGAGAGAGAGAGAGAGAGAGACAGATTTAAAGATAAAATCTAGTTTCGAAATCGAAGTGCAGGGATTTAGTTACGGTTATGAGTGAAGTGCTGTGGAACCAACAATTTGTAGCAGATCGGCTGGAAAGGAAAGAGACCGGCAGCGATTATAGATATCTGAAATTTGGGGGGAAGCACTTAAGGGCCGAGATTTCTATAAGAAGGTGTGGGGGGGCAAACTCAAGCAGCGTCTTCACTTTCATATTACACCACTATCGTCTACATAACTTAGGAATGAGTTTGAGTATAAGTATGTTACCTCGCTAAATTAAGCAGAATAACTTTTCCATTCATAGTAGTGAAGTTCTAATCTATTCTTGCCCTCTTTTTTACTCTCAAGCTGTTGTAACATAAAAGCGGTTAATTTCAAAACAAAAGCAATGGGTTAATACTAACGTCAATCTTAGCAGAACAGTGTGATATATCTGCTCTGATTTTTTAAAAGAAATGACAAAGAAAACGCAGAGGGAAACGTGCTGAAGATCAAATCTTATCTAAATCAGAAACTACTCAGTTTAATAAATTTTTGAAGCTTATAAAAGAAGAGGGGGCCAACCGAGAGGCAAACCAAAAATTTGAAGTGTGGAGTTTGGCCCTTTCTGGACCATCTATAGAATCCACTAGATTTTGGATGCAGTTAAATGCCCTTCACTTATGGACTGCTAACAAGTAAGGCACTTTTCAATTTTGTCCCGTATTAACGTACACTAAACATTCCTACTCCAATAGTAAATGTTTAATATCTTGGTTGTGTTTGATACGTGAACAATATTATTGCCTTGTTTATGATAACATTAATATCGAATGATGTGATGACAGAATTTTTAAATTAATCTGTCGTTTGTTGCTTGGTCAAAGACATAACTTTTCCGCTTCTCGACAAATGTTCACTACAATCACACGGAAAATTTTCTGGTATAGACAAAGGGACTTTTTGTTACAATTAGAGGATAGAGTTTGACAGGTTTTTTTCTTTATTAATATAATTTCATAAAGTCCGAGATGAATTGTACTCTAGGCGGTCAATATCTGGTGAATATAGAAGATGAGTGAAAACATCCTAGTTATTTTTTTTAATCATTTCACCCCAAGCAAGGCATTCCACTGCCACTATTGCGCTTGGGGCTACATAGGGGAAGGTAAATAGGAAGAGTGGTTAGCTATAGGAAATGTCAGAAGGGGGGTGATAGATAGTTGGGTGGGTGGGAATAGTGTTTGAAAGAATGGGAGCGAATTAGTGTGTTAGGTGTCTATTGACCTTACATTTAAACTCCTGGAGATTGTAGCCGTCGGGGAAGCAGTCATGTGGAAGAGAATTCCACAGTCGGGAAGTGCGAGAAAAGAAACTGTTGGAGTAGAAGTTGCGGTTGCATTTTATCGGTTTCACTGTAAAAGGGTGGGATCTAGTTGCTAATCTAGTATCTCGTGCAAATTCGAACCTAGGGGGTACCAGTGATTTAAGTTCATCGGAGCAGAAGCCGTGAAAATATTTATAGAAGAGATACAGGAAAGCCACGTCGCGCCGGTGAGAGAGAGACTGCAGGCGGTCTGCTAAGTCGGTATCGATCACATTACAGACCCTCCGCTGTACCTTGTCGAGAAGCCCAAGGAGAATAGCAGGAGCACCCGACCAGATATGGCAACAGTATTCAATGCACGGGCGGATGGTAGATTTATAAATGTGCAGGATAGATTCAGACGGAAAAAACCTCCGGGCCCTGCACAGAGAACCGACTTTCATAGCAGCGGATTTAGCAATGGATTCGATATAGTCATTCCATTTGAGGTCCGCTGAAAGTGTGAGAGGCGTAGTGTTTTATTCTCTGGGAGGAAAGCCTGGTCCATGCTAATAGGAGGTAGGTGCGATTGTCTATGATGATTAATTGATAGTAGCTTCGTTTTAGAAGCATTAAAATTTACGAGCCATTTCTTACCTCAGCCAACTACGGATTGGAGGTCCTTTTCAAGCTCGGCTGCAAGGTTAGCTTTGTCGCCCACACGAGATTTTTGATCAAGGCGAGAATAAACTGTGGTGTCATCGGCATACATACCTACTTGGGATCTTATGGTATCAGGGAGAACAAATTTGTCTAGTCACTAAATAAACACTCGCATAAAAATATAGTAAAGTTTTAAATTTAGTTGTAATCAGATCAGAATAAAACAAGTAGAAAGATACTCGTTATAACATAAAAATGGTTTGCATAATTGCAATTCAAATTACTGACAGATTCTGTTAATTTGAGAGACATTTTTGTCGATCGCTGCTCTCACTTGGTCTTATAGAGCAAGCTTTTTTCGAATCAGCTGTTCATTTTTTTTAATTTCTTTTAGAAAGAGCTCATAGTAGAAACTTGGTTTCACCGTTTTACTGTTAAACTAATCAGATGCAACTGTCTCTTGTATTCTAACAGTTTGTTTTTTTTCAGACTTATCACCTGCGGAACTATTCCGACTTTTTCGTTCCCTGCCACCGATGATCTTCAAACATTTAAATCCAATGACAATCATCATCTTCTATCATTTTTTATTGTCCTTTACTCAGTTCTTTCTAAATTTTCTCATTCTCTTTCACCCTCTGTAACCCCGTGTAACATAAGCGTCTTGCTTGAGGTAAAATGATTAAGAACTCTGTTTTAAAAATACGATATGTAGATAAGTATAGGCCTTCAGTACAAGTATTCTAGTTCATCTCTCTTGGTTAAAATTGTTGTAAGGTATCTACTTTTCATCATCCCTCACGATTTCTTTAAAACAAACTAACAGATGCGAAACATTTCGTTATGTTTAATTAACGGTTTACACAATACATCGAAGCGACTTATAACACAAAATTAATATAAAAGATTTTCAGTTTTTATTCAGATAGTTTGGGGATGATAGTCTCTCGTGTCGTATAAAATTGATTAGCCATGTAATATCTTGATTTGGTTGCTATCGACGTCAAGTGAGTATTGTTCAGTGGGAATCTACAGCACCAAATTTTCGCAAACCATCTTTGACGCGTTCGAAAAGTCACTGCAAATTTTCATAAACAGCACAAGTTTTTTCTTTTGCGCTTGAGTTTCATGGTTATTTTTTGCATTTTTAAAATCATTCATTAGCACATCATGTCTCTCCACAGATTCATTTCCTTTATTATCTATGAATTTTTATGGCTTGGGAAAGATAGTGAAGTAGTTTCCTGTTGCCTTCTCCTGGGTATTTAATTCAGATTATTTCTCCTATACTGATTGCCATCCACGGATAAAGAGTTTAGTCTACACTATTTATTCCACAAAACTAAATAGCGGGAACGAAGCTTATTTTTGCATTTTACAAACGCCAATATGGATACTTTTTATGCATTTTGTCACAAAAAACGTCAGCGTATATATTCCTGAATAGTACGGTTTAAAACAAAACTATCTTTTTTAGTTTCTCATTACAGAGAAAAAAAACATTTACCACCGGAGTAAATAACATTACTACAGAAAATAAAAGAGTTTACCAGGAAAATGAATAGCTATATATACACATACAAATTTGAGAAGCTGATATTATTTTTGTGAAATTAAACTGTTTCGAACTAATTCATATGGAATAATTTAGACGTGACAAAGTTGTTTTATTTGTAACAAGAAATATAGCAAAAGTTTAAAAATTAGTTGTAATTAGATCAGAATAAAACAAGTAGAAAGATGCTCGTTATAATATAAAAACAGTTTACATAATAGCAATTTAGTTCAAATTACTGACAGATTCTAGCCGCTCACAAAAAAAGACAATGAGGACATCATAAAAGGACTACAGTCAAATACAAAAGCAGGCTCTTGATTTGGCTGAAATCGCAGAGACATAAAGATTTGCTCTTGAAAATATGCAATGAAAATTATGGGGCTTTGCTTTATGTTTAAAGATTATGCTTGGGACTGAGTAACTTGCTTACACAGAAGGTAGATTATTTCAAGAAATAAGCTTCTAATTTACTGACTCCGCATAGTTCCAAACAATGAAAGACAAAGGTGACACCGGTTTGATTCTTAGTACATAACCTCTTTGCTTAGCCATTTATCTATGTAGACGAGCAAACACATTTCCACTGTAATTTGGTTTGAAATACTTTGTCATAACATTTGTGTCTGGAGCACGTCACTTGCTTGCATTTTTGTTCGATTTGCTTTCAAACTCACAGCCTTAAGTAATCTTATCGCCTTTTTCTCTCTTTCTATTCATCCAATTCTATTGTTGTCTTTCGCTAATTTAAACGCTCCCTTTCTCGGACGAAATTATTCCGTTGGCTTTAATGCATACAGAGTTAGTTTCCTTGTTCAAGTTGTTACGGCATTCGATGGATGTTTTAGCTAAGTAAAACGTTAGAAGTCGTTTGGGAGTCTGGTAAGAATATAGGGTCAAGCAGTGGCGGGAAACACCTAAACATCGCCAAACCTGAAGAGAATCATGAACCAATAAAGATGCAATCTCAAATAAAACAATGAAGAAATAGTTAAATATTAATAATAAATAATTATAGTAACAAATATGAGATATTAATGACAATTAAAATAAAATATAAATTAAGAAACAGGAAAATTGTATTAAAATAAAATAAACGGTTGCTGAACTGTTATGGGGGTTTCTTTAAGTGCAGCTTAGATGCGACACAAGACCGAAAGTATGGGGCACCCAGCTAGGCTCGAACTCAATTGTAATAATTACCTAGCGAGAAAAGCTTGCTAACTATTACACCACATCGAGGTGACCACTGAACTGTTATGTAAGTGAATACTAGAGAGATGAAGAAAAATTGAGGTAATAGAAATATGGTTCTACAGAAGAATGTTGTGAATAACACTCACTGTACCTTTGAGTAACGCCGAAGATTTATAGAAAATAAAAGTAAAGGACACTTATACTGGACATCAGAAAGAAATAGTTAGCATTTCTAGGGTACATACTGAGGAAAAATGACTTGGAGAATTTGAACCTCAAAGGAAATATTGACGGCAAGAAGGACAGAGAGAAGTAGCGAATAAGCTACCTGACGAGCCTGTTTAAATGTATTCCGAAAGAGAGTTTAGGAGAGATTACCAGAATCAAGCAAGTACAAAAATTTAAATACCTAGGAAGTGTCCTAACTGAAGATGGAAAGTGCGACACGGAGATCAGAAGGCGAATTGGCATGGCAAAGGGCGCGTTCCAGAAGCTGAGCAAAATACTAACACACAGAAAAATCTCACTGGAAACAAAGAAGAGTGCTGAACTGCTACGTGATGTCAGTTCTTCAATACGGCAGCGAATGCTGGACAATATCATCGAAAATGAGGACAAAACTGGAAGCGGCCGAAATGTGGTTCTACAGAAGGATGCTGCGGATATCATGGACTGATCATGCAAGCAACGATGAGGTGTGGGAAAGAATGGCAACAAAGAGGAAATTGATACTGAGCATCAGGAAGAGACAACTGAAGTTCCTGGGACACGCAATGAGGAAGGAGAGCTTGGAGAACCTGATACTGACTGGCCAGATAGAAGGAAAGAGAGACAGAGGAAGACAGCGGATAACATATAAGGGCCTGATCAGGTGGTTGATGGAACGAGGGTTGACAGGAGTAACGGGAACAAACATACTAGGAGCCACAAGGGATAGGGAGACGTGGAGAACCATGATCGCCTACGTCCTGAAAGGACAGGGCACATAGAAGAAGAAAAAGAAGAAGAAGAAGTAAAATGACAAATTTTACTAAACTCGAAAAAGAAAGTTGAGGAGAAACATAATCGACCGAAGATGGAATAAGGTGCATAGAAGAAGAATGGCTAATAATAATAAAGAAAATAATCTTAAGAAATAAAAAAAAAAACAAATATAGGGATAAAGCCATTTCTTGCCATCCTGGTTTTCTCAGGTTTTATTTTCTCGCCTTTCATTTCGCATTTTTTATCGCCTTTTTATCGCTTCCCTTTCTTTACTTTCTCAAACATTCCTCATTTTGATTTCCATCGATGTTTGTCCTGTTTGTTTTAATGATCTTCCCCCCTTTTCTTTTCATAAGCATCTTTTTCCGCACAACAGTTTCGACCTTTTTATCTCATCAGTCAATCAACTAGTGCCATATGTGATACACCCTTGATCCATCATGTCTAAGCAGAAGATTTTCCCGCAATAGGCTGCCGTTTCTTTCAGCAGATTACCGACCAAGGCAATAGGACCTAGTCTGTCCTGCTGTTCAATCCATAACTGAGGAGAAAGGAGTGTAAATAAGTAAATACAATGAACCCGACAGGAATTCGAACTTGGCTTCTCAGATATTCATTACATTGCACCACACATCTTAAAACAAAATGATTTTTCGTTTTGTTTTTGTTTTATTTTTTTACAGAATATTTTATGTATTATAAAAATATATTATTTTCTCAATGACACTTCACTTATGAAGAAAGATATAATAAATAATAAATAATTCAACCCAAAATATTAATTCAACCCCCAAAATAAAAATAATTTATATTTACTAAAATTAACACCAAATTCATCCATAACGAGTCACTTCCATTACAATCCAACTGAGCTGATGTTTGCGATCGCTCTAAATCTGGGCGACGGGGGTGCGCTATTTATACGTATTGGGTATGCATTCGCGATTACCACCAAAAACCAATCAAAAACAAATTTTTAAAAAATTTTAATTGTAAAAAATTCCTTGTAAGTACCTCGAATATCACCTACACCTATGAAATGTGAATAAATCCTTGATTTTGAATAATTTTTCATTCTGAGGTTTGGAGTTGTTGCGAGATAAACTGAACAATTTGGGATTTGAAATTTATAATGTCAAAAGAGTGCCATAAACTTTGATTTAAAATTTATAATTTCTTGGGGTGAATTATTATTTACGATGAGTAACTGTACATTATTTAGAGTGAATTAATAGAGAATATCCTTAAGAAAATAGACTTCTTTAAGTGACTCTAAATCGGAGTTACTAGTTTACAATATCAAAATGAATTCAGAATTTCTGTCCGCTATTATAACAACCTATGTGCCATTAACAGTGGGAATATACTGACAAGCCGGAAAATGATTTTATGTTCACCTTTAGAAAAAAAAATAGGTCCTTACGTATTATCGGGAGGACCTTTGTGGCCCGCTTATAACACTAAGGAACTGGAAAAATCAGGCTTTCATCACCTCAACGTCAACCACAAGTACAACTTTGTGGATTCGAACACCGGGGCTCATACGCAGACAGTGGAACGCCTATGGGGATCGACAAAGTGGCGAAACAAGAAGCACTGTGGCACTGCACGTCACCATTTGGAGTCGTATTTGGCCGAATTCATGTGGCGGAAGCATGTTGCCTGTACTGATGTCTTTGAGTTACTTTTGGAAGCAATTGCGACGTTCTGGCCTCCGGAATTACAAATGTAATGTTATTTTATTGTTTTAACCGTTTCAATAAATAATTTACTTTAATTTTTGAGTCGTTTTTTTAAAGGTCCTCCCGATAATACGTAAGTACCAAAAAATATATATATAAAAGCCTATAATGAATAAAAAAAAGTTTATTCTCCGGAGTTAACGGGTTTAGCTTTTCATAACACTTAGAAGTGATTTCCTAGTCGCCGGCGAAAATGCAATTTTATCTTTTTTTTTTATTTTGTTTTAAGCTTCTGCGTTTAAAAATTATAGCTTTACATAATTATAATATATGAATTAGCGAAAAATATGTTCCGTAAAACAAAAATGAAAAAAGCGGACACAAAGTAATCGTTCATTTTTAATAATAAACTTACATTGTAAATCGAGCAGCACTTAAAAGCTTTGAAAACTTCATTTTCTAAAGAAATTAAGATCAAATTCATATTTTTCTGACAAAGCGGTAGTTTAAACAAATATTGATTTTTTTTCCAAAACCATATTTACTCTTTCTATTTTTTTCTTTTCTTTTCTTCTCTTTTCTTTTTCTTACCACAGTTTCTTTTTTCTTCTATATCGTTATTTTTCTTCCTCTTTATCGCATTCTCCTTTTCTTTTTTCTTTCTTTTTTTTAGTCATTCCATTTTCTTTTCTTTTTTTTTTTTACTTTTCTACGGTTTCTTTTTCTTCTTCAGCATCACTATCTATTTTGCTTCCTCTTTATCGCACCACCCTATTAGCTGGGGTTTCGAATACGCTGACTGCACCTATGCAGAAGGGTACCACCTCAAATGAGGTGTTCTGTGTATGAAGATAAACTATATCCAGGTCTTGGGTTTGACGCTAAGCAACATCCAGAGGCGGGGCCTCTGTTTGGGAGGTTTGAGGAGTGGGAAGTAACCTCTTGGTCGCTGTTGTCCCCAGGTCCGCCCCGGCCCAGGGTGGTGGTGCATGTTAGGCTCCCTTTTCTGTTTCTTTCTTTTCATTTACGTTTCCTTTTCTTTACTTTTCTTTCTGTTCATTAATATTTCCGTTTCTTTTTTTTTATCAGTGCTTCCTTTTCCATTTTTTACTTACTTTTTTTGTCGTTTCTTCATTTTTTTCTCTTTATCACGGTTTCTTTTTTTTATTTCTTTTTATCACCATTGCATTTGTTCGTTCACTTAATCCCCTGTTGGATGTGCGTTGTGGTACAGTGGATATCGGCTCGGAACTAGAAACCGGGGAGCCCAGTTCGAATTTCAGTTGAATCCATTGTATTCATTTACGTGCAAATACCCTTGGGAAAGGTACTAATCCGTCTCTTCCTTCCAGTTATGGGTTAAATTTCAGGACAGATTGGGTTCTATAGCCTTGGTCGGCAACCAGTCTACCGCAGAAAGCAATGGCAACCTACTGCGGGATAATCTTCTGCCCCGTCAGTCATGTCTCTTTCGGGACATGATCGCCCAAGTGTATGGCACTTAACTGAATCTCCTTTTACTTTTCTTTCCTCTTGCTTTCTTTACGTTACCCTCTGCCTTTCATTTATTTCTTTTCATTAACGTTCTCTTTTTCTTCCTTTTTTCTTATACCTTTTCACTGTTCTTTTTCTTTTCTTCCGCTTTATTACTGATCCTTTTTCTTTGGTTTGTATTTCTTCCTTTTTATCACTGTTATTTTTTTTTTATCCTTTCTTTTCCGCCCCCATTAAAAGTTTATTTTTCTTCTTCTTATCCTTTCCTTCTTCTTTATAACCATTGCTTTTTCTTTACTATTTCTCTTTTTTCTTCCTCTTTATCACCGTTCCCGTTTCTTTTGTTTTACAACTTTGCTGCTTTTCTTCTTTATAAACAGCCTCGAAAAAATTATTTTACTTTCTTACAATTGTTATTCTTTCAATTTTTCTTCGTCTTAATTTTGGCATTTTTCTTTTTTCCATTGTTCTCATTAATTCTTAAATTATATTTTCATAACATTTATTTAACGTGTCTTACAGACTATAAGGTATCCTGTATTCTTATTCGCACGTCATTGTTCCAATAGAAGGCAAGTGAGTAGAACATTGGAATATGTCACTTTCGAGCAGACGGCGCTTAAAAATTAAGCAATATTCATAGCCGAAAAATTACAAAGTTGCAACAGAATATACACGCAATAAGCTCTTCTAATTGCCTCTACTTTTTCGTGATATCCATGTTTTATAATGAATTTTCATAAATTTTAGCGTTAATTGAAAGGTAAAAGATTAAATTTACTATTTCCAGCAAGCAAAATTCTCTGTAGTGTATTTTTCAAACATCTATCTAAACTTATTTATAAATGGAACTTTTGTGTGTGTGTGTGTGTGTGTGTGTGTGTGTGTGTGTGTGTATGTGTCTGTGTGTGTGTCCGTTACCTATAGACTCCGAAACGGCTGAACCGATTTTCTTGAAAATTTACACAGTTGAACTATAAGCGTCTGCGAGTGTTTTTAGCTAGGTTTTGTGTCGAGGTACTCCCAGTAAAGATCGTTAATCGATAATCGAAAAAATCGGGTTATAGAAAGAGTGGTCCGATTTTAATCAAATTTGATACACTCATAGACAAAGACATAAGAAACGATATTCAGAAGTTTCAAGGTTGCACTTCCTACCTTAGTGCAGAAAATCGATATATATATATATATATATATATATATATATATATATATATATATATAAGGCAAGATGTTTTTGTGTGTGTCTGCTTATCTGTCCGTATGTCCTTTATACAAATCTACAATTTTTATCCGATTCTCACCAAACTTCACACAAACATTCTTTAGGCTGAGTCTGAGCTCCAGAACCATGGATTAGTTTTAAAGCTTTCATTACACCCGAGCAACGCCGGGCTATACATCTAGTAAATTATATTTATTGGAATTGAATTTTATTATTTTTCTAAAATAGCTGATTAGCGCACTTTTAACCGGCTTTTATTGCAATGTAATTTTCTTTATTAAAAATCTTACAAAAATAAAATGATGCACCACTCAATAAATCCCGGGCCTGACATATAGATGGCGACGCTAATAAAAAATCCATATAATTTCTTTTAAAGTACTCATCTTCAGATGTCACATGACAAAATTTAAGACCAATCGGAGTATTAGTTTACAAATTTAAGTTATTTAGGGGAAGATACTATTACAAATTTTCAAAACAATGCAAAAATCTGTATTTAATGTGTTGATAAAGCATTGCTTTCTGATGGAAAAATTACTGTCCAAGCAAAGCAATGGCTTGATAAGTGATATTCGGTTAAGAGGCGGTAGGCTGACTTTAAACACGGTCGTACAGATACAAATGATGCAGAACGCTCAAGTCGCCCCAAATCCGAAGTTATTCCGGAAAACACGAAAAGAATCCATAAACTCGTTTTGCTCGATTGTAAATTGAAAGTAGGTGAGATAGCAGAGTAGTTGAACATATCAGAATGCAGTGTATTTACAATTTTGCATGAGCATTTGTCAGTGAGAAAGCTTTGTTTAAAGTAGGTGCCGCGTTTACTCACAGTCGATCAAAAACAACGTGTCGGCGATTCAGAACGTTGTTTGCAACTGTTTCAACGCAATAGGAAGAAGCTTTTGAGTAAGTATGTGACAATGGGTAAAACATAAATCCACCAATTTTCTCCGGAGTCCATTCGGCAGTCAACTGAGTGGACAGCAACAGGTGAAAGCCGCCCAAAGCGACCAAAGACGCAAAGATCAGCAGGCAAGGTTTTGTCCGCGAGATATTTTATTCAGTGATTACCTTGAGAAAGAAAGAACCATTAGTAGCAAATATTATATAGCATTATTAGTGTGTTTAAAGGAAGAGATCACCAAACCAACGGCTACAATTTAAGAACAAAGAAGTGATTTTTCACCAAGGTAACGCACCGTGTCACAAGTCGAGCGCAACGATAGAAAAACTACCTGAATTCCACTTCGAATTGCTTCTGTATTCACCCTATTCTCCAGATCTGGTACCCAGCAACTAGTGGCTGTTTGCAGACATCAAAAGAATGCTCCAGGGAAAGAGCTTTGGCACCCAATTAAAAAGTGAGATCGGAAACTGATGCGTGTTTTGAGACCAAAGACACATCGTTCTAGAAAAAATGCATCGAATTGTTAGAGAAGCCTTGGAATCAGTTTATCACCATAGAAGGAGACTATGTTGATGTATAAAGTAGAATATTACCTAAAAGTTGTTGTTTTATTAGTGAGGCCAGGGATTTATTGAGTGATGTGTTATTCTTTTCTGAAATCTTCTTTGAGGAATATTAGCTGATTTAAAGTGTAATTAATCTAATTTGAAACAAAAATAATTTACTTTAAATTTAAAAAGGCAGATTTATAAACAAACTGTAGCAGTCATTTACGTATCTTACAACACCCGTCAAACACGTGGAAAGCACTTTACAAGCACTGTTAAGGTGTTTACCTGTTTATTGCCGTCCTACGCAGACTTTATTTTTAAAACATAATTTAAGAAAATGAGGGGAGAACGCGAATTTATATAATTATTAAGTACTGAGTAATCGTAAAAATATTGTAAATATTCTCCGCAATCTAATTTTAGGGATATTGACTCTAAATATAATATAGTCATCGATCCAATTTTCTAATAATGTCGTATATAGTCACCCATACTTTCAAAATGGGAACGTTTCATCCACATAAAAAAAATTAAATTATTTTAAAATTCTTAGTGCGTGCTGACTTGCATTAAGTTTTACGACTTTTTTTTTTAATAAAAATGTGTGTCGTTCGGCAGGATTAGGGGTCGCAGGTTCGAATCCTGCCGAATGACACACATTTTCCTAACACAATTCCTCACAATTCAGGCCCCTCTCTATATCTATATCTATATCTATATATCTATATATATATATATAAAATGATTTGTTTGAACATTATTTTTAATCGATACTCATATTTAAGTAGATATTCTGTTTTTAATTAAACAGTATTATATATTTATATCTACCGGCCTGATTATTTACGATAAATTTTATTACAAAAATGTGTGTCATTCGGCAGGATTCGAACCTGCAACCCCTATCCACATAGGGGAAGCTATCATGTGATCTGGCCACGAATGATATATATTGATTGATTGATTGTTTAATACTTAGCTTTTGGTCATAATAGCGTTAGACTAGTACACATTTGTATTAAAAATGTTCGATACAATTATAGAGCAGAACTTTTGAATACTTTTCATTTTTAAACGAGTTATTCCGCTACCACAAATAGCAAAACGAACTGTCAAATGAAAGAACGGAAATTATGACTCAATGCATTCACACTAAGAAATACTTCTTAGGTACATACAACCATGGATGAAAATGCCATAATCCGTTTTAATTTAAAAATTACGCGCTCAGAAATTCCATGCCACTTGAATGTTCAAATAAAACACCATTACGAGAGCGTTCTTAAAATGAAAAACGGTAAACGGTAAAATCAGTTATTAAAAATCGCCTGAAGACACAGCTCATGGTAAAAACTTGGGTAGCGGAATAACACGTTTAAAAATGGAATATATATATATATATATATATATATATATATATATATATATATATATATATTGATTGATTGATTGATTGATTGATTGATTACATAGTTTCTAGTCATAATAAGATTACACCAGTGCACATTTGTATTAAAAAGTGTTCAATACAATTATATTGTAGAACTTTTGAATATTTTCTACTTGTAAACGCAACCTAGGTTTCTTAGGTTTGAGCGTTCTTAACGAAAACGGTAAACGGTAAAATCAGTTATTGCAAATCGCCTGAAGGCACCATTAATGGTAGAAACCTAGGTCGCATAATAACTCGTTTACAAATGGAAAATATATATATATATAATATAATATAATTGCGAGAAGCCGTGAACTTTTTGTTTAAAGTGTAAATTTATTTTTGTTATTTTTATTATTTATATTACTTGCTTTTTGTATGCTACTTTATGATGATATTTGTGAGGTTACACGTGTTTGGAGTCTAAAGCTAACTCTCTTAAAGCGAATAAAATTGTTATTTCACATATCGAGATCCGTTTGCTTCTCTGATGGCCAAGGTATCAAGTATAAATAGGTAAGCCAAGTGGTGACCAACCAGGTCAGAGAGTTTACGTATGCAGGGTTGGGTTTTTTTCACACTCGCACGTTAAGTTTTTCTGGCGCCTTCCTTGTTTATAAGAAATTTTTTCCACTAACTTGCGAAATATATTTTTAAATTGTTTTCAGAAATTTTTAATCTACAGGTCATCTATGTATAGGTAATATCTGCGATTGTGTGCGTAGACAATTCTTCGTTAACACATGTTAAAATACTACAGACAATGAATATTGTTAATTTTATAGTTGACTTTTGTACTTGGACAGATTTTGATCTAACGCTTTTGGCTATCCCATTCGCTATTAACAAGATACACCATCATTAATTGTTACTCTCGGCAAACAGCCAACATCTATGATAAAACTCGTCACGAACAAGAAGTGTTCATTTTTTTTAATATGTACACACATATTGATTCGTTTTTTTCAATTTTTTGGCTGTTTGGACTCTAATGTTACTTGCAGCATTTTTATTGCCTCCCAAATTGTTTTCCATTATCATATAATTGCCTTTTAAAAAAGATTTTTTTTATTAGTTTAATTCCTGCGGAGGCATTTCAATAATATGTTGTCTTTTTGGCAAGGTAGGTAATTGTTTTCTATTCTAATATAACTGCCTTTTAAAAAAATATTCACAACATTACTGTTAGTTTAATTCATGGGGAGTCATTTCATTAATAGATCGTATTTTTGGCAAGGTGGGTAATTGTTAACTCTACAGGATGTAAAATATTATTCTCTTTCATAATCCTATCCTATAGTTGAAAGCTTTTTTGTTGTGACCTGTGCTACTTAAAAGATATCATGTCCAATGAATTACAATAATGCACACACATTTATCTCGATCAGCTTTAAAGGCACCTATAATCTTAGTGTCTACAAAATTTGTTCCAAATTTCAGATTTGACTTCTTGGATCTTGAACAATCAATCAGTTTTCATCCAGCTTACACGTTCCTCCTTTTTAACGTTTGCTTATGGCTAATAGTTTGGTTGTTGGCATGTGTTAATGTTTCTTTAATATGCTATATGTTTTTTTGTTTACAAATTCAACACCAGTTTCTTGAAAAAACAAACTTCCTTCTAGTTATTTCCATTTTCGTTTTATTTTTTCTCAAATCATTTTGCGACAATTTTAAAGCCAATAATTTAATTTTTTTCGCTTTTTCTGAGATTTCCGCTTAATCTTGATGCTATATTCAATTTTGTGAGCTCATCATCCAATAACTTTCAAATGCATTTTATTTTAGCGTTATACGTTTCCTTTAACCCATATTAATCTCTCTCTCTCTCTCTCTATATATATATATATATATATATATATATATATATTAGTTAAAAAAATAAATATCAATGAATTTAATTTGTTATACTATTATCATGAACTCAAATAAGAGTACAGCAAAATAAAGAGGGGCTCAAACTTTATATAGACGCATGTGTCTCTCGAGGCCTGCAGACTTTTTGACAGATGTAACTTGTAGCAGGCCAATTTCGCTCGAGGGGTTAACAATGAATTGTCACATGTTTCGGCGAATAAACAACAAGACCTGCTTTATTGCGTGCGATAAAGCCACAAACGCAAGTTAGGCCACAACAGGGAGGAGCAGTATGCTGCCAAATTTAATATTTGCAGTCGATCTCAGTGTTCAAGAAAAATAGTTCAATGCAGTATTTAATGGCAGTGCATTAATATAAGTTTATAAATGACTTCATGGTGAATAATGGTTTCACGCGTGTTCACGCAATCATTATATATATATATATATATATATATATATATATATATATCAGCGTTCCCACTTTTCTTGGGTAAATAATTAATTATATCTGACGTTTGTATTTATATATTCTTTTCCTAAACAATATATAATTCTATCAATAAAAACATTTCTTTAGTCTCGTGAAATTCTTCTAGAGAACGAAACCCGATATACAGATTTTTTCCACTGTTTAATTGCTTACATATATAGAAATGTACACATATCTTATCCTCCAAACACACACACACACACACGTATATATATATATATATATATATATATATATATATAGTGGGCCGCAAAAGTATTAAACTCATCGGTTTTTGATAAATTTCACAAAACAACCGTTCAATCTGAATTATGCATACTTCAAATATTTCAATGAACATAGACTAACTAAACACAGAGTAAAACTGATATAAATTATTTTTATGTATTTTTACTGCCAATTTTCGAAGTTGTTAATATTTAGTAGCATATCATATGTTCTGCTTTACAGCCCCTAGTTGTTTTCTGTAGTTTTCAACGTGCTTCTTGCATGAAGATTTTGGCAGTTTCACCCATTCATTTTCACAGACTTTCTTCAGTTCCTTGATATTTTTGGATCTATTGTGTGTACTTTCAACTTCAAGTTTTTCCATGAATTTTCTATTGGATTGAGATCCAGTGACTGGCTAGGCCATTCCAGAACATCAATTCTATTTTCATTAAACCAGTGTTGAGTTGCTTTGGATCGTCGTCCTGTTTGAATAAAAAATCTCGGCCAAACCCCAAAACTGTTGTACATTTTAATAGATGGCTTGATACTATTTGCTTGTATTTTTCTGCATTCATTCATTCTTCCTTCGATGAGTTCCATTTTTTCTACTCCGTTATACGAAAAACAACCCTAAATCCTTACACTTCCATCTTCCATATTTAACTGTTGGGATGGTGTTTACTGGGTTGTATTCATTTCCTTTTATCCTCCATACTTGGGTGCACATGTTTCTCCCGTAAAGATCAATTTTCCTTTCATCTTACCAAATAACTTTCTTCCAGAATTCATCTGATTCATCTTCATCCTTTTTAACAAATTTCAAACACACCTGCACATGTTTACCTTTTAATAGTGGAATCTTTCTTGATGATCTAGAATACAGGTCTGTACGATTCAGTGATCTTTTCATTGTATTTATTACTTCCTTCAATTCCGGAGATTTTCACATCGTTCTGAATTTTGTTTCAAGTTAAAAAGTGGCTGTTTCTTCAAATTCCGGCTATATATCATTCGATAGTATCGTTTAATTTACGCGGACATCCACTCATTTGAATATTTCCAGTAGTATCATATTTCTTTCACTTTCAACACCCACTGTACACAGAAGCAAATTTAAATCTTGAGCAATTTTGCGATACCCCTTACTATATTTGAGCAGCTTTATAATCTTCTAACGCATACCATTTGAAAATCCTTTCGTTTTAACCATTTTGATAAATTTAGATAGCGAAACAGTCTGTAGTGTATAAGTCCTGTTATCACTATGTGCCGATGAAGTGACATGCTGATTTATTATGTATTAAATAAGCATCTCACATATTGAAGACAACTTATTATTGATTGAAATACAAATCGTATCAAAAGAACTGAAAATAGTTTTAAAACATCATTTTAGCACATGATTTGTATAGAAGCTAAATACGTTTGTACAAAGTAAAATTTGAAAAATGGCAGTAAATATACATGAAAACATTTCTAAATTTTATTCGATGCTTAGTTAGACAATCTTCATTAAAATATTTGATGTATCATTCAAATTTAACCTTTTTTGTTGTAAAATATATAAAAACATGTATTAAATACATTTGCTAACCGCTATATATATATATATATATATATATATATATATATATATATATATATAAACTTAAATATAAATGGAACTTTGTCTGTTTGTGTGTGTGTCTGTGTGTGTGTGTCCGTTACCTATAGACTCCAAAACGGCTAAACTGATTTTCTTGAAAATTTACACGGTTGTCCTATAAGCGTCTGCAAGTGTTCTTAGCTAGTTGTTGTGTCGAGGTACCCCCGATAAATATCGAAAATCGATAATCGAAAAAATAGGCTTATAGAAGTTGTGGTCCGATTTTAATCAAATTTGAAACACTAATAGACAAAGACATAAGAAACGATATTCAGAAGTTTCAAGGTTGCAGTTCTTACAATAGTGCAGAATATCGATAATATATATATATATATATATATATATATATATATATATATATAAAAGGCAAGATACCAGGTCTGATCAAAATCAGTTTTTCAGCCCTTTTATTTTAGTTTTTGCTTCGGGTTTGGCTCTAAGTAAGTATAATTGTACTTCTTAGTCTCAGCCATGATACCATTTATTCAGAGGACTTATTTAGCCTTCAAAATTCAGTTTACAACAAAAAAAACATATTTGATATCGATACCAGGTAATCAAAATTTGACTTACATCCATTCATTTTTCTTTCAGTCTACGGTTTCGCTTTAAGTGGAAACAACTATTGCTTTTTAGTCTTTCGTGCCAACGTCCAAAGTGTCTGAGCTCCAGGACCATGGATTTGTTTTAAAGCTTTCATTACGCCGGTCTATATATATATATATATATATATATATGAATTGAATATATAGATTGAAATTGGACAAGATGATAAAATAAGTAAAAAACAGGTAGGAAAAGTGTCTTTTATGTTTCAATTTATTAAGTTCCATTAGAGATTTCTGAATTTGATTTTGTACAACCTCCTGAGTTGAAGGGACTTGACTGTTTAGGTTAGAATTAGAATTAAATAATTATGGTATACTAAGGTATATTGTAGTTATGAAAACCAAATAGCTATTGTGTGGATCATTTATTTTTGTAAAATAATTTTTAATTTTTAAGTTATATTGAACCATATGTTATAAATGAACAACCGTAATTAACTAAATTTTAGAGAAAATTATTTTCGATGTTTACATACAACCGTCAATTCATATCTATGTTTCAGTATTATGTTTAGGGAACCATAAAATCTGCAGCGTTTTATTTAGGCACAGAAAGCAGATGTCATAGAATGACTTACAGATTCTTGTTTTTTCCAGAATTTTCTTTTTTACTTTGCCGGTTTCGTTTATATTTTTTAACTTTCCAAAATTCGCAGAAAGGGATGTTTGCTTTCGGTACGTGTTTTTTTTAAGGAAAATACCAGCGCTGCTTAAACGTGTTCTTAGTAGATTCAATCTAAACTTTTAATAGTTGGGTTTTCATTTGATGTAATAATACATGGGTAAATATTAGAATTTGTTAAACACCTATTTTCCAGTAGACAATTGTTAGGATTTCGAAAATTACATAAATATGTATTATTGTTATTTTTATTATTTGGATAATTATGGCTACTTTGGTTTACGTGCTGATTTAAGATTTTTTTATGATTTTTAGTAATTATTTCTAGATTATTTGTACAACTATACCCTAATTTAAGGATATTTTTATTTAAAGAAATTACTTAGATGGTTATTATTAGGGAAATGTTTCTCAATTAAATTGAAGAAGTTCGGCCCTAACTTAGTGCTAACCATTTCGTTAAAAGTGGGTGTATACCAAATGATTTTTCTATTTCTTTTTTCTTGTTATAATCATGTATTTATGAATTTGATATCATGCATTATTATATATGTGGGGATAATGGTGTAACTCTCCCACGCTGTCTTTCTGCTGGACATCTCGGAGTTGCGCCCCCTTTACCTGGGATTCTACAGAGGGACCTTTACAAGATGGACGAACGATACTATCTCTGTCTATGTGAACATTTGTTTGTGGAATAAAGCTTCTTTAAGCTCTATCTGCCTCTTGTTTGTCTTGTGCTTTTCTCCCTCTCTCTAGTCTCACTTCAATATAAATATTCTATGTTTATAAAATATTTTTTCACTTGAAGATTTTTTACCAGCTTTATATTCTATAGAGGAGGGGACATGTTTGATTATACTTGTGCGGATGATTAGACTTTGGGTGGATTTATAATAGATATTCGTTGGGTTTTATGTATGGTTTATAAGTATCATTTACTAAGTCCAGTGATACATCAAGGAAGTTTAATAATTTTAAATTAATGCTGATTATTACTTTTAGGCTTAGACATTTTAATTCTCTGTGCATTAATTTTTTAACTTTTTCGGTTTTAAAATGTGTGAAATATTGTACTATCATAAGACCATCATCTCTATATAATCCTTTGTCATAGTGTGCGTTGAGATTATATAGAGCAACTAAACCAATGAAATCAGAAGACTCCACAGAATCTAACGCACACACTGTAATGTCAAATTGGTTACCAGAATTATTTTTTATCTATTGTTCTTGGTTGTTGATAAGAACAGATGTCTTAGTGGTCATTTTAATACTATATTCATCCTTAGTTACTTTCGAATAATGTGTTTCGAATTCCAGTGCCAAAATGAAAAGATCTTTGGAAATAGATTTATAAACCATTGTAATAACAAAATTAAATAATATATATATCGGACTGGACAAGAAAATATCGAAGCACTTCATAAGCTCTAAGAAATATTTTCCATAAAACAGATATAAACTGAAATTCAAATTATGTATTTCTCAAGACTTTTAATGACAGCATCGGAATTTTATCAGGAAAACGTCGAGTTACATAAAATTTATTAATTGTATATAGGGATGTATGTATGAATCCGTATGTTCGTGCACACGCACATATACAGTGGGCTATGATATGGTTTTAGCCACACTTGATTAAATTATTTTGGCTTGTTTAATGCCGTTTCTTTTTTCAAATAATACCCTGTTAATATCAAGCTGCTCTCATCTATGAACGAAAGTTTACTTATATTTTGCAATAAAAGTTCATGGAAGTAAAGAAATTGGTGAATTTCTGGAAGGCAAATATTTGGATGGCATTAGTGTAGCAAGTCGAATAGAAAAATTGCTAGTTCTTTTCAGTTTTATTGTCAGACGGTTTATAATATTTTCTAGAAATTTAATGAAATAGGCTATTCTCATGTGGAAGAACGTTCAGGAACACCAAGTATCGTGAATGAGTTAACAAAAAGGATACTGAAAAGGGAAGACAACAGAAACCGTTTTTAGAGCGTCAAAAATGTCGCTAACAGGATGGAAATGTTGCCGTATGCGGTAAAAAAAACTCTAAAAGAGCTTCGCTATCAAAGAAGTTTTTCAAGAAAGAAGCCCTTGATTTGAGAGGTTGAGAAGAACAGGCGTATAGACTGGGCGAGAGAATTCAAGAGCAAAGATTATAATTTTTGGCAGTCTGTAGTTTGGTCAGATGAAAGTAAATTTTGCCAGTATTCCAATTCAAGACAGGTTTATGTTTGGAGAAATCAGAATGACACTTGGAATGCTGAGTGTCTGCAGGCGACAGTAAAACATGGAGGTATTGGAGTAACGGTGTGGAACGTTGTCTGGTTTGGAGAGAAATCTGAGCTGATCCTTGTTAACAAACAGTTGAATGGTCCAAAATACTATCAAATATTACAGAAAAGAATACTCCCACTCTTTGAAACCAATCAGATTTACAAGAATGTTTATCTTTTTCAAGAAGATGGAGCGCCATGTAATACAAGCAAAGGACTAGAAGAAATTGCAAGGAATCAAGTTACTGCCATGGGCAGCCCAAAGTCCTGACATGAATCTAATAGAGCATGTATGGAAGCACCTTGATTAAAAACACTGTGAGTGTGTAATCAAAAGCAGTGGTAACCCTTAAAAACATTGCTAGAGGCGTGACAAAATATGGATCAAACAATTGTTGATAACTTGATCAAATCCATGAAAAAAATGAATACAAGCGCTGAAACTAGCAAATAAATAACCTACTCCATACTAGTTTTAAATACTGTTTATTCATATTGACTTGGGTTTACGTAATTAAATTTTAAAATTGGATATAGTGTATTTCTCTTGGCTAAAAACTTTTCATAGGCCACTGCAAATAAATATATATATTTAACGGTTGATATAAAAAGCACAACTGTGTGTGTGTGTGTGTGTGTGTGAGAGAGAGAGAGAGAGAGAGAGAAAGAGAAAGAGAGAAAAAGAAAATGAAGAGACTTATTTTATGACATAATAAAACTATTCTATACATTTATATATAAATCATTACATTTTTATTGATTTTCAACTTTCCGAACATAAATAACGATCAATATAGTCTTTTCCCCGTGATGAAGATTTGATGGATATTTTTCAAGTAGTAGAATAGAAAATTAAAAACAAAATAAAACACATTATCTCTCCCTTTCTTTTTATTTTTGGTGGAAATACAATCGACTCCTGAAGAAAAGAGGTTTTTTATTAAAATCTTGGGACATGACTTTAGATCTGAAGCTGGGGCGTTCGTTCTTAAAACCCTGACAAGTAACAAGTTTAATTTATTTACAGACTCTGAGACGAGCACCTAGTGTTTGTTAAGAATGACAGGTGTTCGGTGATTTTAATTTAGACGTCTTATCATGGCAAGATTAAATGACAGGAGCTTTTAATTTCGTTGATATTAGTAGATTGAAGTAGGCAAATTGTAGAATTGGCTTGTTATTAAGATACGAGTAGGAATCAAAGAAAGAGTGGTTTAGAGAATTATTCAGAACGAAAGAAGTTTTAATAAAAGAAAAAGGAGAAAATGGCGAGATGGAAAAATATGAATAGCGGCTTGGAATGAGAAATCTGAGAACCGAGTTCGAATTCCTGTTGAATTCGTTGTATTCACTTGCGTGCAAATACCCTTGGAAACGGTATTAATTAATCTCTTTTAAATCCAGCCATAGGTTGAGTAGCAGGACGAATTTTGTTCTACAGATTTGGTTGGTAACCAGTCTACCGCAGAAAGAAATGGTAATCTACTACGGGAAAATCTTCTTTCTAGTCCTGATCGCTTAAAAGTGTATCACGTATGGAACTTGATTGATTTAGAGAAGGCCGCATTAATAAATCTGTAAGTTAACACTTATACCTTAAATTTAATATAAAACTAGACCACCCATAAACCCGTTGGTTTTATTTTAAAAGCAGTACATGGTACAAAATGATGAGATAACAATATCATAAATTTTATTATTAATTATATATATTCGAAATTTTATTTACAGTACAATTTAGTGTAACAATTATTACTATTCACATTATACAATACTTCCTAAATTATAATAATAATATTTTTATCATACATACTTACACACTACGTAACGGCGGTAAGCCAACATGCATCTATTTATTACCATCAAATATTGAGACAATTCATACAGTCATACATATTACCTTTTATAATAACACACCCACATAACGTCTTCATTTATCAAATACTTGTCAAACGTCTGATGTATTTGTTATAAGAAAGTTCTAATGTAGTGAACTGAATTGCATAAATATATATTGTGTTATGGATATTTAAGTGTATTTAATGATGTTGTCATAATTCATTATACCCTTTTAATATTGTTAGACACAAAATAGTTGGAATATAATATGCAAATTTTTGTTTACATATGTGGATATAAGAAAAAATACTGAAGACAAATACTGATTTTCCTACTAAAAATTCCGTGAAAACAGAAAAACGGTCCTAGCTCAAGAAACCCATCTCTAAATTTAATGAAATTTGGCACTCAGCAGAGTTTCAAGATACAATATGCTTCGAAATTGGTTGTGGCATTATTTATCGTTCAAGCTGTATCTCAGGACTTTTCCCCAGACACACACACACACACACACACACATATGCATAATGGCTGGTCCCTCTTATTCGAGAATACACGTCTATCGGGGCGGCTATCTAATCCCCATTGTAGACGCCTGCTCAGACACACAGATCCTATCTGTGATTTATACTGCAACAAGGCTGAGCGGACCTTAGTTACAGTTTCTGGGTGAGGACGCGTTATCTAACATGACCAACAGTCTGAACAAAGGCAAGACACTCAAACAAGATGACTTGTGACTTCGAGCTAGCAGAACAATCGACCGCTTCTCAAAGGGAGCCATCTACCCAATTTCACTCACATGATTTGGATCAAGCCGTGGTATGGTTTTAGGCACTTTCCGAAGGTGCCGCACCCTGTAATCGCCTACTCCAAGTCTGATAATATCAAGAAGTCACCTTCCTGACAAATCTACCCTGGTGAGATTCGAACCCAGGCTTCATGGTCAGAAAGCGAACGTTCTAACAACTCGGCCACATACATGCATTCATACAAGGTTAGAGTTGTGATACGATATAGATATTTAATTTATATTCATTAGGTCTTTGGGAGTAATACTCACCATTGAGTTGTGTATTTATAAGGTATGGGATAGTGTTCAAACAAAAATATTTCTTGCGTAAAATAAATGTTTTTTAACTATTGGTCTATGATGTAAACATGAAAAAAGAAAGGACATAAATAGGACCGTTAAAAAAAGGGAAAGCAGAAAATAACCAAAATGCAAAAAAAAAAATAATAATAATACGGGAAAGAAGAAGAGACAAACAGTGTGAGAGAATTAAGAAAGCAAGGGTGAGGTGAGATAAAGATAAACAGAAATATAATAAAGTGGACGAGATAAGAGGAAAGCAATAGAAAAGAATGAAAATAAAGAAAAAGTGAAAAAAGACAGACGAAAGTTGGAAATAAAGGAGGAGGGAGAGAGAGAAAGAAAGAAGAGAAAAAGAAATAAAACAAAGTGAAGATAAGAAGAGGAGGTTCTTTCCTCTAACGTGTGTTCATGTGCAAAATACGGTTACAGAACATTCTTATTTGTATGATACTGTCACATTAGTTATTAAAAGTGACCTGATTCGAGTCCTTGGCGAGTGCTCTAAAAACAGTCTAATGCTAAACTTAGTGTTTATCAATATAAATTTAAGATCTTTCGTTGTAGCAAGAGATGTTTCACGTTTGTTAGATTTTTGTTTTTTTTTCATTTTTCATACAGCTATGTATACGCTTTAAAATTGGAGTCAGCATTATTATAAACGATTATTCAAAATTAATGAATGAAAACAAAACTCCTCAAATATTATTATTATTTCTTCCTTTTGGTTTCCGTTGTACATCCTAACTAGAGACCAACGTTCAGAAATGACATTATGACATTTTATATTGAACATTGTTTTAGAAAAACGAAACAAAACGAAACCCGATGATAACACTTCTTTTATATAGATAAAGCCCTTCTTAAGGTGTGGGCAGTACTTGTGACTACATTTTTTTTATATTTCTTTAAGGTTTCGGCTATCAGAAAACCCTACAGTATCAAACTACAACTGGAATTATTGATGTCTTCATTTGACACATTTTTGAGATTTCGATTACAAGATTCTTGTATTGTGATAATTTTTTCAAGATCTTAAAAGATACATTACAGTCTTCAATGACTAACTGCCATGTCAATAAGAAAGCACATTTTTTGTGGTCTCTGATCACGATACCTGAACGATTGTTCTGTTTGTGTCTATTGTAAAATCAGATAAAATTGTTACAGGTCTTATGTCTGTGACCGGGTCTGTGTGATGTCTATACCAGTTTCTTTCAGTTTCCTTTCCGTAGAAGTTGTAGATTTTCCAGTGCTAATATTGGCCCACTTTATCATGCCGAGTTTTATATTCAATGGGTGCTGACACTGTACCACTGTGATGCAAGATGGTCAAATTAACAATTTTTAAGTATGTCTATTATGGTTGATTTGTACTTCTTATCCACTTCCTTTATTACTAAATAAAGTTTCTCATTTCTTTCATGTTCCTTGGCACAGATCATCATCCGGTCTTCTGTAGTTTCCAGATATCGTTGAAGGCCGATCGCTGTGTTTTTTAAGACAATTCTAGTTGAACACTAATTCTCAGCCTCACCCCCCGGGTCTGACCACATACAGACGATCAACATTAGCCTTAGGATGCATGCGGTATCAAATAAGAAGCTCTTTTGTTTTGACTTCCATTCACTTAATGTCAGCTACGGTCAAGTTAAGGATGTTGAAACTGTAAAAACAAAGTGTTTATGGCTGATATTCTGTTTTGTGAATTCAGTTCGGTATCTAACACTAGACACATACGTATTTACTATTCTTTTCTTACTTACTCCTTAATTTGGGTTGGCTGTATTCCATCTTCGCTGACCTAGATGTTTATAGGCTTCCTCTTGTTCCAATTCCATAATATTTAAGAACAAATCTAGATCTGTTGAATGTGTTTCGGTAATTATCCCTTTCTTAAATCTTACTTTTGTATATTTATCTAATTCGAACCATCACTGAAGCATTTGACAGTATTTAGGATACTATATCGTTGCTGTCTTTGACAAAGAGTTTAATATCATCCTTGAAGAATAGGTGATTAAACACTTTCTTTTTTATTTGTATCCATAGTTATTAGTGTTTCGTTCATGTGAAAACAGGATTAAGGATGCCCAGAAAAGAAGTTAAGTAATATTGTTATTAAGTGAAAACTATATTAAAAATCAAAACTTGAAAAGCTTAATGCAAATCATGTAATCTGGATTTTTAAAATATTTTTTGTTATGTATACAAAATATTATATAACGTCCTCTTTTTTGAAAGTATGGTGGACCATATACAACATTATCTAAAAATAAGAACAATGACTATTGCAAATTAAATGTCCACATTCCTAAAATTAGGTTATGGAGAATATTTTTCAAAATTTTTAGTGTTAATTAAAAATTATATAAAAAATGGGAATCACCAGTAATTTTCTTAACGGGATGAGAATAATGCAGAATTTAAAAGATTTATAAAATAATACTTATAAAAATTCATTAACCATCAAAAAACGTTTTTTATTAAGACAATAGTGTCCTTAATAAATCATATTTATAAGGGCAATTAAAAGCTATGCCAGTTAAATGATGTCATAGTATTATTGATTTTCGGGAAATATATATTAGTTCGAAAATATGATTGTGGTTTCTCCAAAGAGTTCTACTTTTAACGAGTACTAAATTTTTGGAAGAAAGTTTAATCTACCATAATTTGAAGAAATTAAGTAATATATGTAAAAAAAATAGTTTTAATAAGATATTTTTAAAAATTAGAAATAATTTAATTCATTTGCGAACACGTCTTGAAAGTTTCATTAAAATCCGACAATCATTTCCTTTTTGCAAAAATTTCCAAATTACTGTTTTTCACCGAAAAAAGGCACCAAATACTTATCGTAAATATTAAAAAAAAAGATTTTTGACTACAATTTCGAGCGTGCTAGAAAGAATTTTAAAATTTTATAAAATCATAAAAATATACTTTTTTTTTAATAACATATACATTACGATGATAAAACTTGATTTTATTAATTGTCTTGTCATATTATGTTGTTTTTCAGCGAAAAAGTGTAGGTACCTAATTTCCAGCCAATTAATGTTATCAAATATTTTTTATAACTGCTAAACGTTACAGAAAGTGGCAAGAAAATATATTAACTGCACAAAGAACATTGCACAGTATTTAAATCATAATTTGCATTCATCATATTTGGCATTTCCAAGATGATATTATCAACTGTTTTTCATTTTTGACAAGTGTTGTTTTTAATTTAATTGATGTTGATGTGTACAAAATTTATTATATAAAGACATTTCGCCAATTATCCAGCCCCTTCTTAAACGGAAGTATTCAATCATATTTGAGTGAGCTTTCTTGTGAGATGGGATTAAAATTATGACAAATTCAACTCCTTAATGCTCAATTTTCTGGGTATTTACCCATGCCCCTCCACCAGGATGGAATTCGTCAGTCATTTAACGTAGGACTCGAGCACGTACACTCAGACCAAAAAGAGTCAAAAATTTACCCAGCCTCTGTATACGCATAGATTGAATACAAAGCTTGTCTTAGCTGGTCTGTGGCGTGGGAAGCCTGGGTATTTATCCATGCCCTCTAACTGGAATAGAATACTATACAAGGTTAGTCATTTAACGTGGGAGCCCGAATGCGTACATCCGGACCAAAATAGGGTCAAAATTTATCCATCCTTCGCAAACACAGCGAGTGAGTACAAAGCTTGTTTTAACTAGTCTGTGGCGTGGGTACGTCAAATGGTCAATTTTCTGAGCCGGATAGATCGTAGCATTTATTTATGAATAAAGAAATTTTTGCATTATTTACTATAAGAAATATAAAAGAAAAAGCAAATTTAATAGAATTAAATTAAATACACGTTTTATTTACCTAACAGTTTTTCATTTTAAAGTCAGACCTTTTTCTTAAAACACTTATTTTTTTATAATGGAATATATCGAGTTTCGATTACGTCTAGAAGCAAGTGGAAGAGTAGCCACACTGATGAGCTGTGATACAGCGAAACAGGTTTGTATGTGGATGATATATATATATATATATATATATATATATATATATATATATATATATTAATTCATTAATACCTAATTCAGTAATCTCCTACTCTGAATTTCATGCGATAACATTCAACAGTCTGATGATTGTTATCACATTAAACTCTAGGTAGATGATTTTATTATTATTTAATATATATATATATATATAAACGAGAAAGATAAATATTGTTTTATCAGGACCATTTTAGGGAAATTTATTGAAAACAATTAAATTCATTTGCACATGCAATCATCATGTGTAAACATCGCTTTAGTCCAATGAAGGCTTAAATGCTGAAACACGTCACACGAAAGATTTTTACACTTTGTCAAAGATTTCACTAATATATATTGCTTGTAAGTATTGAAATAAGGAACGTGTTTTGAATAAATTGAGACGTTTAAATAAACTTGTATTCTTCTTTTCTTCTTCTACTTCTTTTTCTTCTTCTTCTTCTTCTTCTTCTTCTTCGTCGTCGTCTTCTTCTTCTTCTTCTTCTTCTTATTATTATTATTATTATTATTATTATTATTATTATTATTATTATTATTCGGCAACATTCATTTCAGAATCTGCAAGTGACAACTATTTAGCTGCAAGAATCGTACAAGTGAAAAGGAAGCCATATTTAACATCAAACAACAGTTGGCAGATAGTGCCTGCCTTGCAAACCAAGCAGGTTTGTTGTAGAAGAGGCGGGAACAATGGCTGCATTAATTGGGAAAACCACGCCTGTGCGTATATCGAATGACTGTAGACAGTTTTGTGAAGACAGAAGATTACTTTCTCCTGTTCAATATAAACCGTTTCTATGTGTTTTTCAGGTGACGCGCAAGACGCAGAGAATAGCAGATCTATTAGTTGATGCCCGTAACTGCGCTTTAGAAATATCTATCTATCTATCTATCTATCTATCTATCTATCTATCTATCTATCTATCTATCTATCTATCTATCTATCTATTCGTAGCTGTCTGTTGAAGGAAAGGAGTATAGACAGTGTTTAGCGCAAATATACAGACAGACCCAAATCTCTTATTAACATATAGGCACCGTTCTGAGAGCTAGGGATTTTTTCGTGCTCAAAGTTAATTCTGATCATGTGACAATAACTAGTCCCGTATTCACACAAGAAAGAGCTAATTTACCAAGAATTGCTTGTAAAAGCGTCATCTATTCTAGGGGAAGTGATTCATTGTTTATTTTATTGCTCTTAAATGTATATATCTTGTGAAAAATTTACTCAGTTATTTTTTAATTAAATATTATTACTAAAAAGCAAAAGCTCACGTTAAAAATTGACAAAATAGCTATGTTAAAATTAAATTTAAATCTATACGACGTTCGCGTTACGAATTTTGATAACAAATTCATATCATATATCGGATACATATTGTCTAAAAGCCCATCACATAGAAACACGCAAATGAGATATCAGCTTTGATAACAGCCACAATAACAACATGCGGCATGAATGTAACGATTGGCTAGAATATTATGATAAACAAATTCCTAATCAAAATAGAACTTTGATCTGTATTTGTAATTGAACAATGCTTTATGGTACTGGAAACAAACTTGCCATCTTTGACATTGGTTCTTATTTCATTTATTTTTCAGCGTATTATGTCTTTCTCGGTTTCTTTCTTCTTATTTATTCCTTTCTTTCTTTCTTTCTTTCTTTCTTATTCCTTCCTTTCTTTCTAATTCTTTCCATTTTTCTTTCTTTTATATTCATGATTTCCTTTATTCCTTTTTCTTTCTTTCTTCATTCTTTCCTTTCTGCCATTCTTTCTTATTCCTTTCTTTCTTTCTTTCTTAATTATACCTTCTTTATTTTTTCTTTCTTTTATTCTTCATTCTTTCTTTTCTATCTTCCTCTTTTCCTTTCTTACTTTCATTCTTCCTTTCTTTTCATTCACCTTCCTTCCTTCTTTCCTTCCTTCTTTCTTTCTTTTTTCTTTCTTTCTTTCTTCCTTTATTAATTCATTCGTTCCTTTCTTTCTTTCTTTCTTTCTTTTTTCTTTCTTTCATTCTTCCTTCCTTTTTTCTATATTCCTTCTTTCCTTTCTTACTTTCTTCCATCCTTTCTTTTCATTCACCTTCCTTCCGTTTTTCTTTCTTATTTCCTTCTTTTATTCATTCATTTCTTTCTTTCTTTCTTTCTTTCTTTCTTTCTTTCTTTCTGTGCCACCTCAGGAGAGAAAACGCCTGCGGTTGTTAAGATAACCGATTGAAAGCGAGTTTGAAATCGAAGCAAATCGAATGACATTCTGTCACCAGGATGTTGGCATTTATCTGTTTGTCCTGAGTCAACACTTGGAATATGTACAACTACACCACAATACAACAGCTAGTTTCCAACATAAATATTTGGCTTAACACACATTCGCGCGCACACACACACACACACACACACACACACACACACACACACACACCAATACAGACACGCAACACATGAACGTATATTCATAACTAGATATAGATATAGATATATATTTTTATACTAATATAAAGTCTTTCTTTGAAAAACCTTTAACAAACCTACGATACACTTTCAATGCTCCATTACTTAATTCAGAAACATTTTAAATACTTAGGATTTTTGGCATACAATATAAAATTATCAGTCTTACTGGTTGAATGAGACATTAGACAGATTAAAATACGCCACAAAGACTATCTCACCAGATCTGTTCAACCTATACAGCGAAAGAATTCTGAGAGCTCTAGAAGTCCTGCCAGGATTCATCATTGGAAGCCGCAATCTGAACAATATAAGATACGCAAATGATACAGTGATAATGGCAGACACTAAAAAGAAACTGCAAGACCTCCTACAGAAGAAGCTAAAGAAAGCAGAAAGAAAGGACTACATTCTGATGACACCACCATTTACTCTGGCCTCAGTCAGAAATCTACCAAGGCGGACAAAGATAACCTCGCTGCTGATCTTGAGATGGAGCTCCAATGTGTAATGGACAGGGATAAGAAATTACTTGTAAACTTAACGATACATTTTGTTACGAAAATGTGTATCACATTTTGATTATTTTGATCAATTGGTGGCTTCCCCTATATTGATAGGGGTTGCAGATTCGAATCCTGCCGAGTGACACACATTTTCGTAAAAAAACTTATCGTAAATAATGAAGCCGATAGAAATAAATATATAAATATATTGTTAGATTAAAAACAGAATATCTACTCAATTACCAGTATCGATTAAAAATAATGTTCAAAGAAATAAACTATATATATATATATATATATATATATATACAAAAATTAATAAAGAAAATATATGAATACACAAAATGGAATAGAAAATCCCTAATATAGAAATATTGTTATAACGAATTCTAAATATATCGATAATTGCAGTGTAGATTATAGATACCCTTAAGTTATCTCACTATATCAATAAATTGATTACTGATATAAATCAAACACTGAAAGGAAAGATGAAAAAAAATTCAAAAATTATGAAAATATATACATACATACACATGCCATCATCTACATACATGAGTATATAAATACACCGGCACCTAAGATACAAATAAATATATATAAATATATATACACTCATAAAGCCACATACACACACACTTGCATATATACACATAAATACACTTATATATATATATATATATATATATATATATATATATATATATATATATATATACGCACATCAGTATTTGTTTATATTTCGAACTATTATCCTCATCTTGGTTACCATTTGTAGGACGTTTTGGCCGCTATACGCTGCGAAGAAGACCGGAGCGTACAACGGCCGAACGAAACGCTGTACAGATGGCCACCAAGATCAGGACAATAGTCCGAATAATATAAATAGTGTATATACACACATACACACATATATACACCCACACACATATATATATACATCCATGCCCACACATACATATATACATACACGTTCACACACACACACACACACACATATATATATATATATAAGATTTATAGGGGATAAAATAAATATAAATATAAAATAAGGAAATATATCTATGCACATACACACATACTTATATATATATATATGCAAACACACATACATATGTATACATATACACATACCAACACATATTTATATATATATATATATATATATATATATATATATATATATACATACATATACATACATACATATACACATGCACATATATACATACCTATACATCACACAAATACATACGTACCTCTACAAATAAGAGATAAGCAAACATAAGAGGTTACGGTAGTTGAAAAGGGAAAGGATATTAGTATAGGAATAGTAAAGTATATTAATATAGGAATAGAAAAAACAATTTAAATGAAAATTTTAGTTAGGGGAAGTATTTCGGGATTAGGAAAATAAATTTGTTCTTAGTTGCTATCTAAATTCATGGACTCATAAAATATAAAGGTTAAAAAGTATATATACATACATATATACTATATAAACATATATACTATATATATACTATATAGTCATTTTATTAAAACTAGAGTGATTAGAAAGAGAGAAGGATTGCTTCTGTCATACATAAATTAATTCATGATTATTTTTAGGAGGGTTTTTATATTATAATTTAAAATTTAGATTTGTGGCAGCATTTGCTTATGAATTCCTTGCGTATATTTAAAAGTAAATTTTGTTTAGGATACTTTATTATTTTAATTTTTTCAATTAAACATATATTACATTTATCGTAAAGGTTTTTTGAGGTTCGGGGTGAACCTATTAGTTTTCAATTTACTATGGGGTTTAGTCTCTCTTCTTTCATTTCCCAAAATCTTCAGGAAAGGGATACTGGAAATCTTAGATTTCAAACACCCCTTTCCAGAAAAAATATCTTTGTGAGTGTAGAAACGTTGTTTAACTTCACTTGCGGAAATACTAATATAAGTTCGGTAATTCTTCCTGCTTATATTTGGGGAGATTTGGACTTCGTAAAATACCTGAGTAGATCTACATTTGCCTTCCGCTGGACAGTTGTTTACGGACCTATAATTACAAGAATTTAAAATCCCTGTTTTTGTGTTGTTATTATCTAAACTCTTTAAAATTTGATTGTTATGGGAATCGATAATATTTTCCATATTATGAGTGCAGAAGTAGCTAGTTTTAAGAGTATTTCTATTGAAGATTTTGTGTAGGTGATTGTGGCTGTTGAAATGTTTACTCACTAGTTTAAGAAGATATTTTTCTATATTAATATTAGATAGTCTACAGAATGGGGAGTAAACCATATTACTTTCCTTTTTCTACGTTTATTTTTAGCATTAGGTGGTTCAGGAATAATAATCGGTTTTTTACATATCAATTTATTCTTGAAACTGCCCTTCTGGAGGGCTTGTTGTAAACTTTTTTATTTTCATTAAAAAATTTGAGGCTGGACGATAATGTTGGTTATTTGCTTTATGATAGTTTTGGAAGGATCAGAATATATATTAATATACCTAAGTTTTGAGATAAGGCTAGGGAGAGCTGTCATTCAGATTATGGGCAATATCTAAGTATCTAAATGTCTTTAGATTAGAGTAGGCTTCATTTTTAAACCCAAGGAATTTAAACCCATTTTTAAACCCAAGGGCTATAATGATTTTTTCATGGATTCTATTTATTAAAGGTCCATTACTATTATGGATGAACATAAAGCCAAGTTTTTTACGGTCTAAAAATCTACTTTAGATATCTATAATGTAGATTCCTACGAGGTCAGTGACCTGAGCCGAATCATATGCCCCTATAGGTACATCAAAATTATCATAGGGAACGTTTGTCTAGGTAGAATGATCAAAGATGCGAATTGATTTCCTAGCCGCTACGTGATTTATAGCAAAGCTAATGCAATTATCTAGATCTTTGGATATCAAAAAATAAAAATTTATGACTTCAAATTTAAGGAAGGTGAATTTAGATTTATCTTTAATATTGTTGAACCAATTAATTGTATCAGTAGAGTCCGTCCAGAGATTGGGGTGTGATTTGGATAGTAATTTCTCAATTATTATTTTAAAGTTTTCTCTAGAGACTAATCCTAAATCACTTTTAGTGGGATTAATTAATCTAGTTTGTAATTTATTTTGAAAACTGAATTTATGATCCTTAAATAAAATGTATGCGTCCATAGTGGAGATCTCTCATATTCTATCTGCAATATTTATAATCATTGGCAAACTTGGCTGTATCACTGTCTATCTCAGTTCCGGTGTATTAATCTACTTAAGTGAACTTCCGGTATATGAATTCTGTATTGTATTTGCACAATAAATGAATTTTGTCGCTGAAGAAGATTTTTACGACATATGTAATTTTCGGAGTTTTATTTGAATATCTCGACAGGCTTCAAAAGAGAGTCTGTAATGTGATAGCTACTGATCTGGCGGCTCGACTGCAGCCACTTCCCCACGGTCGAAATGTGGCCTCCCTTTGTCTGTTCTATAAATACTTTCCTGGCTTCTGCTCGGACGAACGTAAGTCACTGGTGCCTCCTCAACAGGTGTTTAATCGGGCAACCAGACTGTCAACTGGGTCCCACCCATTCACAGTTAGGTTAGCCAAATGCAGACGACAATTCTACTCCTGCAACTTCTTCTCTCGCACTTCCCGCCTGTGGAACTCGCTCCCATATTCTTGCTTTCCTGATGGCTACAACCTCCAAGAATTTAAATGCAATGTCAATACTCATCTATTAACCACTGGACTCTAGCTCTCACCCCACCCCGTATATCCTTCCCTTTCTCCCCACCTATGTACCTGTCATGACACCTGCATTCTCATCTTTCCATTGCTCCTTTCTAACTGGTTTGTACTCCTCGCTCTCTTCTAATTAATCTTTTTACAGTTATGTAGCCCCCCCCCCCCCGCACATCAGTGGCATTTCCGCCTTGCTCGGGGTGAAATGATTAAAAACAAACAAATATAAACTTATTTATAAATGGAAATTTGTCTGTGTGTGTGTGTCTGTGTGTGTGTCCGTTACCTATAGACTCAGAAACGGCTGAACCGATTTTCTTGAAAATTTACACAGTTGTGCTAGAAGCGTCTGCGAGTGTTCTTAGCTAGGTTTTGTACCGAGGTACCCCCGATAAATATCGATAATCGAAAAAAATCGGGTTATAGAAGGAGTCGTCCGATTTTAATCAAATTTGATACACTCATAAACAAAGGCATAAGATACGATATTCGGAAGTTTCATGGTTGCAGTTCTATCCTTGGATGACTTATTTGACTCCGATATTGGAAATCGATACCCCGATATCCTACCGCGTCTGATCAAAATCAGTTTTTCAACCCTTTTATTTTAGTTTTTGCTTTGGGTTTGGCTCTAAGTAGGTACAATTGTAGTTCTTCGTCTCATCCATGATACCATTTACTCAGAGGACTATTTAGCCTTCAAAATTCAGTTTACGACAAAAAAAAACATTTGATATCGATACCAGGAAATCAAAATTTGACTTAATCCATTCATTTTTCTTTCAGTCTACGGTTTCGCTTTAACTGGAAAACAACGATTGCTTTTTAGTCTTTCGTGCTGAGTTCCAGATTATTATTTAAATAATATTTTTCCGTTTTCAATCAAAATTTGTTTTAACTTGTGTGTTACTAATATTTTTTATTGCACTTTGGTGAATAGGCGTCATGTACGACGTCTATTCAAAGAAGTAGTAGTATGTCCAATATAGTTAACCGTTTTAGGACAAAAAACAATTTTGTACTGGGCGTTGAATTTCATACACTCTATTAGTCATCGCTGATTTAAATTTACTGCAGTTATTTTTGTTAAAAACCATAAGGCTTGCAGTCTATGTATATATTACAGGAGCATTATTTTGATTTGATGAGGCCATTTTGATGAACTAGAAGCGTTACATGAATTTTCCTAATTTATCATTCAATCACCAACCATTAATTTGATACGAAGATTTCATATGCTATGTTTTTGCTAGACAACATGTTATTAAAAATGGTACTGGTTGCGAAACGGCGATATTTCCAGTTACGCGATACTAATATAAACAATATGTATATTCGTGTATCAATACGCTGACGTAGCACGTATAGTAAAAAGAACAGGTTATATGGCACTAACAAATAGGCATTTAATAAAACAATAACAAGTAGAATACATTAAGAATGTTTAAGTACGTCCCAAAACAAGAATGTTCATGTTGTCCAAATGGACGAGAATGATTTTAGCAAGACTAGATAAGAAACGATATACCGTTACGCCAGCAATTGCCCCTCGTGGCTATCCTCACTAAGACCTTGAAGGGAACTGACCCCAGCTAAAAAGCGGTTCCTCAAAAAGAAATACAACTGTTGTTCCCCTAAAGGGAAGACAACTATTGTTTCTCTACAATGGTATTATGTAGATGTGAGGCTTGTAAGTTTTCAGTAATTTCGCATTAGTTTTTTGTTCACAAAGACGATTTATTTTTGTTTGAAAGCTTTACTCGTTCAATCTTGCTAAATGATAAATAACTTAATAAAAGAAATAAATCAAATTCTGTTTTTGAGAAATAATTTTCTAAATAATTTGAGATTTAGCTTTAACAACTGCAAGTGAAAGTGCTTGTAGTGTAACGGTTAGCATCTCAGACAGGGACAATTGGTAAGTCCGATGCGTTCATTTTCGCGTAAAACTCTTGTGAAAGTTATAAATCCAACTTCATCCAGCTGAAGGTTAAAGACAAGCTGACTGGGCTTTCTCGACTTGAGTCAGTGACAAATCAAGGAGAAGGAAATCTATCTAAAACATCTTGAATAGGGTTGGACTACATCTTTCATTATTTTGAGACAAACCTTCTACACTGTTGTCCAAGAATAACTGTTTTTCTATTAGAATTGCTCTCTTTTATTTTAATTTTTCTCTCAAGATATTTATTAGATATTTATCCACGTCTTCTATGTCGCTTTTTTAGTAATTCCATCTTTGCAGACCTAATGCCGATGCATTAATCTTTTGTTGCTTGCATCAATGTTTAATATTTGTGTTGCAGAAGAATTCATAGGTGGAAGTAAAACTGTTAAAATAACAGTATTATGCAAATTAACTCGAATATTTTGAAGATTGATGACGTACTACATTCATTTGATTGTCATTAGAATGAATAAAATATTACTGGTAAAAAATTTGACGAATGCAAAATAATAATATTAATTTGCTTTTGTCTGTTATCAACGTGTGAAAACATTATGAACAAAAAATAACTGTTTTTGGGATCAATTGCAATTACAAATGTAACATCCTTTTTTCTTGACCGATTAATATCATTTTCCATGGTCCTGATCTTTACCCAAACCGATTATTAACATTTTTCAGAATTTTTTCCAATCGATTATTACATTTTAATGACATTCTTCAAATCGATTATTACATTTTTCTTGACCTTTGCTCCAAAATATTAGTGTCTGACTTTTGCCCAAATTGATATTTCCTTTTACTTGACCTTGCTCCGATTGATTAGTAACATTTTCTTGGCCTTTCACCCAAACGATTAGTAACATTTTCCTGACCTTTCACCCAAACGATTAGTAACATTTTCCTGACCTTTCACCCAAACGATTAGTAACATTTTCCTGACCTTTCACCCAAACGATTAGTAACATTTTCCTGACCTTTCACCCAAACGATTAGTAACATTTTCCTGACTTTTCACCCAAACGATTAGTAACATTTTCCTGACCTTTCACCCAAACGATTAGTAACATTTTCCTGACCTTTCACCCAAACGATTAGTAACATTTTCCTGACCTTTCACCCAAACGATTAGTAACATTTTCCTGACCTTTCACCCAAACGATTAGTAACATTTTCCTGACCTTTGCTTTTTTTCCGTTATTGCTTCTGATCTTAGCATTTTCCCGTCATTATGCCTAACTTCTTACTAACATTTTAATGACATCTGCCCCAACTGATTATTATTTTTAAACCTTTTTCCAAACCTATTATGACCTTTTATTTGACCTTTAACCCGGGCGAACATTACCATTTTCCTGACATTTGCACCAACCAATTATTACATTTTATCTGATTTTTTTCACAACCGATTATTACCTTTTCTTTGACCTGGCCAAACTAATTATTACCTTTTTTCTTACCTTTGACTTTTCTCCCAACAGATTGCTACCATTTTCCTGTTCTTTGCTCCAACAGATTATTACCACATCCGTGACCTTTGCCCCAACTGATTATTACACTTTTCGATCATTGCAAAACGCTTTGACGGGGGGAACCCTTCTCCAATGAAAAACAAATTCCAGTGTCATTGAAAGCATTTTCACATTAAAACCTCCTGAATGGCCAATACTCTGGATCCATCGTAAACTTCAGGATGCTGAATTACTATATTCTAAACACAAATACGCAAATGTATGTATCAGTTATAAGAAACTTCGTACAGAAGATAAAGAGATTGGCTTTGCGTATGTTACTAGCAACATAAGATGCTACAAAACCAAATCTATTAAACTGGGGAGTTGAATTGGGATCTTAAGTGGCTTCATCAGGTCTAGATTCTTATGTAAATGTCATGCATGGCGCCTAACTCATTTAGAAATGTCTCAGCTATATACAAGCGTTTTCTCAGATGAATGATTAAAGATGGCTTCAAGCAAATGAATTCTTTATGTTTTGAAGAAGACAATCTTTCATTAGACCCTATAGACCTGGTAGTACAGTACCGCAAGCAAAACATTAACAAAATAACAAGTTATCGCCATTTTCTTTTTAATTCCGCAGGAGTTTCCAGTAGAGAAAAATGAATCTGAAATAGAGTTATTTTATCTTAGAAAAATGTTATTTACATGAAATAAAAGCATAAACATCAGACTGAAAAAAAAGTAAAATATAACAGGAAATAAAACTTTAAAAGAAAGAAAGCGTAGAAAGAAAAAAAGTGATAAGACGTTGAAAAGACTAAAGCGTCCAAATAGAAGTAGAATATATAACAGGATGAAAGAATAAAAAAAGAATAGAAATTTTAGGATAGAAGGAGAAAAAAGGTAATGTTAATTTGAGGAGAAAGAAAATGATGATAGAAAAAAAAGAGAATTAGAAAGACGAAAGAAAAAAAGGAGAATAAATAATGTGACAGACGAGGAAAAGTTAAGAATAGAAGTGTTGAGAAAAAGAAATGACACGCTGGCAAAAGAGAAATTAGAAGAAGAGAGAAAACGATATGACAGACTGGCAAAAGAGAGAAAATAAAAGGAAAGAATATGAGAGGCACGAAAAGAGGTAAGAGAAGAGAAGAAAAAATGAATGTGAGACGGGTAAAAGAGAGGATAGAGAAGGCAAAGAACGGGCGTGACCGATGCTTAGATAGAAAAGGAGCAAAAAATGTGAAAGATGTAAAATTCAGGATAGAAGATTAGAGGAAACTGTGTTAGAAACGTGAAAAAGAGAGGATAGAAGAGGGAAGCCATTGATCTAGAAGTCGGGGAAAAGAGAGGAGAGATAAATATAGGAAAATATCTGACAGATGGGCAAAATGAGAGAATAGAAACAAAAGGATGATAAAAAGGGAAAAAGAGGGATAGAAGAGGAGCAAAATTCATGTGATAGACGGAGAAAAGAGTAAAGAGAAGAAGAAATGATGTAACAAACGTGAAAAAGAAGCTACAGAAGAGAAGAAAAGATATGGCAGACGGACGAAAAGGAAGATAAAAGTAAAGAGGAAAGGATGCGAGAGACGAGTAAAAGAGGGAATGGAACAAGAGAGGGATATATGTTACAGACGGGCATAAGAGACTATAGGAAAGAAAAGATGTGGCATACGGTATAAAGTGAGCATGGAAGAGGAGAGGAAAGGATGTCACAGACAGGGAAAAGAGAAGATAAAAAAATTAAACGAAAAGGATGTGACAGACGGGCGAAAGAGAAGATAGAAGAGGAGAGGAAAGGATGTGACAGAAGGGGAATGTGGATAGAAGAGAAGATGAAAAGATGTGATATATGGAAAGAGGGTTAGAAAAGTAGAGGAATGGATGTGTTAGATGTAGAAAGGAGTGGTCAGAAGAGGAGAGGAAACGATGGGACAAACGGGAAAATTAGATGATAGAAGAAGGAAGGAAAAATGTGATAGACGGGCAAAAGTGAGGATAGAAGACGTGAGAAAATGATGTAATGGACGGCAAAATAGAGGACAGAAGAGGAGAGAAAAGGATGTGAACGATTTGGAAAAGTGGAGATATAAGTGGTGATGAATTGATATGGTAGATGAGAGAAAGGGAGGCTAGAAGAGAAGTGGAAAACGTATGACAGACGGGCTAAAGTTAAGACGTGTCAAAGTGAAGAAAAGGCCTAATAAAATTGAGAAAGAAATAGAAAACTAAAAGTAATTTAGACGAAAAAAGCGAAAAAAAAGAGATGATATCAAACAAAGGAATAGACGAGAAAAAAAAGAAATTTTAAGAAATTATAGAATGAAAAAAGAAGAAATAGAAAGGCTAATAAAAAAGGAGAGGGAATAAGTAAAATAGATAAGAGTTGCAAGGGCTTAAAAAAGATAGAAAAATGATGATGAATAAGGAGGGGATTACAAAAATATATTTACAATAAAGCAAGGAGGAAAACATTAGGAAAAAATAGATGCGAACTCTAAGATAAGTTCAAATAATTATATGCACAAAAGGAATAAATTCGAAAGGAAATAATGTTAAAAAAAGAAGAAAGATAAACAAGAATACTATTAATTGAATAAGAAGAAAAATAAAAACCAGCAGGGATGAAGACAGAATTAAATAGGAAAGCTCAACTCAAAACAATCGAACGAGACAAAATTAAAACAAACAAAAACGGTTCTAAAATTTAAAACTACTTAAAAGAAAAAGTAAAAAATAAACTATTTTAAGCAACTATCAGGAAAGAAAACGTTAAATGGGAGCTTAAAAGTTTCTAAAATGAAAACAAACAAAAGTCAGATCAACCCATTTCCTCTTCCCTACGAACCGTACTCTACTCCTCAAACGGACAGTTTCCAAACTTATTCACGATTCGATAGCACTCGCGTGAGACGAAGGCGTCTGGCGCGTGACGATTCCATCTGCAAGTCGGTGCCATTTTGCTTCCTACAGTAAACTGACGTCACGAATTTTTGTTAAATTCTCAGCCAGCTTTTCCATTTCGCACGATCAAAAGTTTGCACTCCGTCTGCAAGCAACAAACGACAATTCAATCTCGCTTTCTCCCTCATCTCTCTCTCTCTCTCTCTCTCTCTCTCTCTCTCTCTCTCTATCACACAGACGAAGAAATATAGAAGTGTAGGAACATATATATATATATATATATATATATATATATATATATTTCTCATTACAGAATATTTGATTATATATGCGTATACCTGTTCTCGTACGATCAACGAAGTGAAGCAATGTCGACTCTGATGAGTAACTAGATGGTGACCGCTTGGAAATACCTGGTGCCGTAAGCTTTGTTATACCGGTGGTCTCATGGCTCTTGGCTCGGATTTGGAAATCAGAGAGGCGAGTTCTAATTCCAATCGACTTTGTTATATTCACTTTCGCGTAAATACACTAGAGAAAAGTATGAATCCATTTCTTCTCCCCCAGCTATAGGTTGAATAGCAAGATAGATTGGATCTTATGTCCTCAGTTGCTAAAGAGTCTACAACAAAAAGAAAAAGGCAAGTTACTACTTCTCTCCAGTTATCGGTTACATAACAGGACAAATTTGGTTCTCTAGCCTTGGTTGGCAACCAGGCTACAAAATGTAATGACAACCTACTGCGGGATAATCTTCTGCCCAGTCAGCAATGTCTTGAAAGAAACATGATCGCCCAAGCGTGTATCACTATGGTACTTAACTGACTGATGTTCAGAAAAGAAAACACTTATACGAATGCAAGTAAAATTAAATAAAAAGCTTAAATATACTACCTTGTAAGTCTTCTTTAATGAAACTTGTATAAAAGAGAGATTTTTGTCCAAATACACAATTATGTATGAAAATGATTAATATATTATGCTCTCATTACGATTGAGCTCTCTAGAGAGAATAATTTTAAAAACAATTACCACTTCTGCGATGTACGCGTTACTCTAGTAATGAACTGAGTTCTCTCGGTGACTGGCGTGTTTTACACCGCATATATATAACACGCTAAATTTTGCCTTATCTTATTCCATACGCCTATGGCTTAAGGAGTAGGGACTTCGAGTGACACCAAACCCGTCGAGTTTCAGTCCCTGGTGGAAGTCAGTGGATGTGTCTGGATTAGCTTTGACACCGGATGATCACATGAGCTGTGATACAGCGAAACAGGCTTGTATGTTACGTGGATAACTAATATATATATATATATATATATATATATATATATATATATATATATATATATGAAGTTTTACGAAATCCCTTACAAAATGGATTATATATTTATTAAGAAAAACTTCACTATCAGTGATGCAATATTGTAGATATAGATGAAATAGCTATAACAGGCAAGATAACTCTTTTCGTGGGCTCTCTCTCTCTCTCTCTCTCTCTCTCTCTCTATATATATATATATATATATATATATATATATATATATATATATGCCACTTATAGATGAAGGGATTCAGAAAATCATGCACTTCCCAGTTCTTTTCTTTTCGGGATTAGGCACAGAGTCATAACCTTTATTTTTTTTTTTAATCATTTCACCCCAAGCAAGGCATTCTACTGCCACTGTTGCGCAAGGGGTTACATAGGGGAAAGTTATGAGAAAGAGTGGTTAGTTATAGAAAATGTCAGGAGGAGCGTAATAGACGGATGAGAATACCGACAATAAGGATGGAGTAGATGGAAAAAAGGGCTTGAGAAAATGTATGCGAGTTAGTGAGATAGGAGATGTCTATTGCCCTTACATTTAAATTCCTGGAGATTGTAGCTGTCGGGGAAGCAAGTATATGGAAGGGAATTCCACAAATGGAAATTGCGTGAAAAGAAGCTGTTAGAGTAGAAATTGCGGTTACATTTTATTGGTTTCACTGTAAAAAGGTTGGACCTAGTTGCTAATCTACTAGCTCGTGTAAATTCATACCTAGGCGACACCAGTGATCTAAGTTCATTGGAGCAGAAGCCGTGAAAGTATTTATAGAAGAAGCACAGGGAAGCCACGTGACGCCGGTGAAATAACGATTGCAGCCGAGCTGCCGTCGGTATCGATCACGTTACAGATTCTCCGTTGGATTTTGTCAACAACCCCGAGGTGAATAGCAGAGACATCCGATCATATTATTCTATTTATTTCGTTTATGTATTCCTTTAATATATTTTCTTTGGTTTCAAATTTTCATATTTGAAATAAATTTCATTAACTGTAGGCAATAGGATTTTTAAGCTATTTAGAAGTCATGATAAAATTGTAGGTAGCGTAGTAGGTTTTTGCTTTCGGTTTACATTTAGAAATACGTTCTGATGCTTTGTTTATTTTGTTCTAGAAAGGTGATGATTGATATTTTTCTCTTTTAGGCAAATTACAGGTTTGAAGGTGTTATTGTAAGCTCAGACAATTTTTTCCTATTTGCTATATTATTTTCATGTTTTTAGTTTTCATGTATATTTTGATTGTATTGTTATTTGCATTTTTTATCAATTGATGATTGGTGTGAATAGCTTTTGTTTCAGGGGAAGTTCTGCTTTCTTATATCCGTTTTTCTGTGTTTTCTTTTATAAATAGAAAAATATTTAAATGTTTGATTATATATATATGTTTCTGTGTATATATGCGTGTGTTGGTGTGCGCGTATGTGTGTGTTAGTGTGTGCGTATGTGTGTGTGTCTTCGGCTTCTTCAGATAGGAATAACAGAACCATATAAAAGGAAAATGAGTAGTGAAAATGAGAAGAGCAATAAGTGAAATGACCTTCTCAGATCCAAAGATCAAAAAGTAGGCGTTTGGTTGTTGAGGAAGTGATCTCAACGTGCGGTACCTTTTGAAAATACTTAAAAACCATATTACGGTCTGACCCAAACCATGTGAGCGAAATTAGACAGACGGGACCCTTTGGGAACCGTCGATGGCTGTGCTAGCAAGAAGTCATTGTGACCAATGATTTGAGCGTATTGGCATTTTTCAGACTGCTGATCATCGACTCAACAAAGTAGCAGTATATACTACAGGTAAGTTCTGTGGGTGTTGAACAAGCACAAAAGTGCTTGAGAAAGCGTCTACAACGAGAATTAGCTAGCTGCCCTGGAAGACGGGCATATGAGTGTGTGTGCGTGTGTGTGTGTGTGTGTGTGTGTGTGTGTATTATCTACTGCCTCGATACACTATATATATATATATATATATATATATATATATATATAGTGTATCGAACAAGCACAAAAGTGCTTGAGCAAGCGTCTACAACGAGAATTAGCTAGCTGCCCTGGAAGACCGGCATGTGTGTGTGTGTGTGTGTGTGTGTGTGTGTGTGTGTGTGTGTGTGTATTATCTACTATGTGTGTGTGTGTGTGTATTATCTACTATGTGTGTGTGTGTGTGTATTATCTACTGCCTCGATAATATATATATATATATATAGATATAGTCTATCGAAGCTGCTTCGGTACAATATATATATAAAATTTACCTTCTCCGATTCCATGCGCCTATGGCTTAGGAGGTAGCGACTTCGACTGACGCCAAATAGTTGGTGTTTCGATCCCAGCCAGAAGCAAGTGGATGTCTCTATCCACACTGATGAGCTGTGATACAGCAAAACAGGCTTGTATGTGGATGACTAATGTATATATAGCTTAATCGGTTTATTCTCTTGTCTGAGTTTTATTGTTGACGAAAGAATCACCTGAACTAATAACATATAGCATTCTTCTTCTTCGACAAGTGCCATGTCACTTCAGGACGTAGGCAATCATGGACTTCCACCTGGTCCTGTCTCTTGTCACGCTCAATAATTTTTCTTTTGATATCACTCCCAAGCCCCGCTCCTTCCATTTGCTCAGACCTAACAAGTACGTCTCGCGCTGCTTTCTCCTGCGTCTTTTTTCATTTATCCGATCTGTGAGTATCTAGTTTTCCAACACTTTCTTCCTCATTACGTATCCCAGGAACTTCATTTGTCTTCCTGGAATTTAGTATCAGTTTTCTTCTCATTTGCATCGTTTCCAACACCTCATCGTTGCACATGTGATCTGTTCATGGTATCCTCAGCCTCTTTCTGCAAAACCACATTTCTGCTGCCTCAAGACACTCCTTCATCTTTGGTGATATTGTCCAGCATTCACTTCCATACAGAAGGACAGATATCAGATAGCAATCCAGCACTCTTTTCTTTGTTTGTAATGAGATTTTCCTGTCTTTCTCTACTCTGGCTAGCTTCTGAAATGCGTCTTTGGCCATGCCAATGCGTGTTTGGATCTCCGTGTTGCATTTTCCATCCTCTGTCAAAACACTTCCCAGGTATTTGAATTTCACTTAAAAGCAAGGTGACGGAAGAGAGTTCAACAAGCGAAATTTTTTTTTCCAAAATTAAAATCAATGGTATTTCATTGAATAAGAGCAGTGTTGCTGCATTATTCTAAGTTTAATCTCCGTAATTAATATAAATTTGAATTTGAAAATTATTGACTGAAAATTCAGAGATTATTCATTAGAAATATTCAACGAATTATTAGTTTAAATTTTTCCATATTTTTTGGTTTTATAACTACTCTTGAGCCGATAAAGTCTTCAACATGAATATATTTCCTACATTAGAAAGAATAAAATGACTAACACCGCCCACAGAGATTCCTTATACACAGCTATCAAAAGAAACTTCTAGTCATTAGACGAAATATACATCTGACAAAAACTGAAAAAAAAATGCATTAGCCAAAACGTAGTTATTAACCACACAAATAAGAGCAAGCTGTTCGTTACCAAATATTCGCATTTTTAGGGGGCTAGTTAATTCCTGTTACAGTCGCTTGCTCGTGCACATTAGCGTTTTTTCAACATCCATTCATCCAGCTACGGTTTACTATGCAGATGGGGCCTTTCTGTGAGAAATCTCATGAGCTGCCGGGAAAAACAGTTTCGACATGTTTTCACAATGCTTTGTGTCTTTGTAGAAACACAACAATCGATGGCTTTCGAAGAGTTTCGTCGACCATATTTCGCTGGCAAGTGTTAGATAAAGTAGTAATATGATCTTTAAGGCACTTCCTAAAAGTGTCACACAGACTGTGGTAGTCTCTCCAGGCCAATATAATCAAGCAGTTACTTCATTCACAAATTGACCATTGTAATATTCGAACCCTATTCTCTTGATCGCTAATGTCTTAACGACCTGGCAACATGCCAAACCGAAAAACTGGTATTAAGTCAAACGACTATTATACGGGGACAATTTTATTTTAACAACTTCTATAACTCGGCTTACGGCCATATCACGTTAAAATACTAGTTCCAGTACTATCACCGATAATAAGCAAGGTCGAGCCTTGTTAGTACATAGATTGATGACTGCTTATTTATATCGGGTGCTGTGAGCTGGGATGTGTGGATGGTGTATTGGATAATGACTAGGAATTGTTATTCGGGGAGACAAGTTCAATTTCTCGTTAGGTTCGTTATATTCACTTACGCGCAAATACACTTGGGAAGGCATGAATCCACCTCTTCACACCTAGCTGTGGTTTAATTAGAAAGATTTTTAACATTAAGTCATTATCTCAAAGAAAAAAATTATTACAATCTAAAAATATTTCCTGTCTTTAAATAGCCTGTAAATGCTTGATAAGTTGCAGAAAAAGTATCAATCATAGAACACAATCTGTATTCTTCTTTTTTATGTGCCGTATCCTTTCGGGACGTAGGTGATCATGGACTTCCACTCGCCTCTTTTCTCTTGTCGCTCTTAACATTTTTCTTCTTGGTATCTCTTCCAAACACCGCTTCAGCATCCACTTGATCAAGCTCATCAAGTATGTCTCACGCTGCTTTCCTGTGTTTCCCTCTATCCTTTCTGTGAATATTTAGGTTCTCCAAGCCCTCCTTCCGCATTACGTGTCTGAAAACCTTAACTGTCGCTTCCTGATGAATTATAAATCTTCTGCACTGTCCTCAGATGGACACACAAACAGTCTGAAATGTTCGTATTGGAGCATCTGGTGCTAATGACAAACAGTACAGCATGACGTTTCCACATTTCTGGCGGAATGAATTGCTTCATGTGCTCTTGTACTCACAGACGATTCCCAAATGCGGTCGACAAATTCAAAATCAAAGAACGCGCATGCGCAAAATTAAGAATATAAAATGGTGTAAATTTACTTATTGGATCATTCGGTTAAGTGCGATACGTTATGAAAGCTTAGGCGACTATGTTTCTAAAGAGACATGATTGACTGGGCAGAAGATTTTCCCGAAGTAAGTTGCCATTAATTTCTGCAGTAGACTAGTTTCCAAACAAGCCTATAAATTCCAATATGTCATGCTATTTAACCCATATCTGGAGGGAAAAACGACGGATTAAAACCTTTCCCAAGTGTATTTGCGCGTAAATGAATGCAAAAAATCCAAGAGGAATTCGAACTAGGCTCTTTTATTTCTCGTTTCGAGCCGATATCCACTGCACCACAACACGGTGTTTATTTTGTCAAATTGATATTGGATTGTGTAAATCGGATACTGTACATATAAATATATGTTATTATTATTATTATTATTATTATTATTATTATTATTGCAATATGACATTAAAATTTGAATTAAAATTTCTTTAATTTTTGTCCGCTGGGATTTTGATCCTGTTACCTCTAAAAAGATATCCTTTTTTTCTAAGATGTCTGACTTAAATGGACGTAGTATCAAGACTGAAAACAAGTGGAAATCAGATTGCTTGAAAGTTATTAGGAGATTATATTTCAGCGTTCTTCGGGTGTATACCAAACTTAAAAATCAATATTTGAAGCATAATCTGAAACCAGACGTTAATGGTTGGCCTCAACAAAATTAGCCTACCTACTATTTTGAAAACCTAAGAGAGTCAGGGCTAGCGAAAAGAAAGTGCAACGAAACACATCATATATAAATATGTGGCCAGAGATTTTCGATGGATATGTGTGTGTGCCTGTTAATAGACCAAGATATGTAACTCGATAAAGAATAAAATGACTGCAGTACACACACAAAAATTATTAAAGTTCACTGTCTCGCTGGATATGATTTAATCAAAGAACTCTCATTACAAAAAGGACTGAAGAGTGAAATGTATTTACTGTTTAACAATGTCATGAGTCTGAATATTTATAAACATGCATTTAATTTAATTTAATACTTAATTTAAGCCATTAATTGTTTTTGTTAGTTAACTACACACTCCTAATGTCTCCGCCTAAACACTGAAATGTTCGAATTGGAACTTCCGACCCGAATGCTAAGTAGTGCAGCATGCCGTTTTCAAAACACACTGGAACTAACCAACGTCTATATCCACTGGACCATGTGTCCTTGAGAACTCATGGCCCAGTAGATATAGACGTTGGTTAGTTCCACTGGCTTGATCCAAAGAGTTGTGAGCTCAATACCAGGCTACAGCAGTGAACAAATATCTTAGACAGTTAAGTTAAAGGAAGACATCTACATGGCTATCAGAAGTGGCATCTCCCATGAAATGATATACCCCAGTGATCGAAATAAAGGGTTCGGTTCAAAATTCCTAGAACCTGATGAAAGCCAGAGCATACATCGGCCGAAACATCGGAAACATGGTAATAAAAATGAGGACAATAGTCCGAACAATGTTAATTATGTATATACTATAGCATCTCAGAAGTATAAACAAAAATTACTTAAGTGTAGCATTCCGTGTCGCCACGGACTAAAGTCTTTCTGACCGTCAATGCCACATTATAGACTGCATAATCAAAGGAAGAATTCTCTTTTTTATTACTTTATAATACGAGAGGGACAGACGTGGTAGTATTGATTCTAGGAATTGGGAGGAAGATCTTCAGAGAACCGCATGACGATTCCTTGGCTTAGCATTTTGTCACGTGCAGAGTAGCCTCTCTAATGAATTTAGGAGCAGAAGTCATGTTAACTTTTCAAAATTATTGCTGCTCACTCTTATAATCGTTTTTGTCATATGTCAGAAACTTAGAAAATCGCAATCCACCACTGTCAAAATTCTACGACCCCGTGGTCTTCTGACCAGTAGATTGTCATTCTTGTCCAAACGCCGCATTCTGTAAGAAAATACAGCAACTTTAGTAACGTTATTGAATTCGCACACCCTCAGTAAGATTTCAATTGCGAATCCATTTGCTTTTAATATTTTATGCTTATAAGTTCTTCAGCGGTGTTTTCTAGTCTTTTTCCAGCCGCTGCTATCTTAATATTTTATGCTTATAAGTTCTTCAGCGGTGTTTTCTAGTCTTTTTCCAGCCGCTGCTATCTTAATATTTTATGCTTATAAGTTCTTCAGCGGTGTTTTCTAGTCTTTTTCCAGCCGCTGCTATCTTAATATTTTATGCTTATAAGTTCTTCAGCGGTGTTTTCTAGTCTTTTTCCAGCCGCTGCTATCTTAATATTTTATGCTTATAAGTTCTTCAGCGGTGTTTTCTAGTCTTTTTCCAGCCGCTGCTATCTTAATATTTTATGCTTATAAGTTCTTCAGCGGTGTTTTCTAGTCTTTTTCCAGCCGCTGCTATCTTAATATTTTATGCTTATAAGTTCTTCAGCGGTGTTTTCTAGTCTTTTTCCAGCCGCTGCTATCTTAATATTTTATGCTTATAAGTTCTTCAGCGGTGTTTTCTAGTCTTTTTCCAGCCGCTGCTATCTTAATATTTTATGCTTATAAGTTCTTCAGCGGTGTTTTCTAGTCTTTTTCCAGCCGCTGCTATCTTAACTCACGAGCTTCACCCTTAACTCACCCCATCATAAAATTGACGCATATCTCTTTCTTGGAATTAGATTTTTTTTTTTAATCATCTCACCCCAAGCAAGGCATTCCACTGCCACTATTGCGCATGGGGCTACATAGGGGAAGGTAAAGAGAAGGAGTGGTTAGACATAGGGAATGTCAGGAGGAAGGTGACAGATGAGTAAGGATACCGAGGATGAGGGTTGGGCAGATGGGAAGAGTGTTTGATAGAATGGGAGCAGGTTAGTGTGTTAGGAGGTGTCTATTGACCTTACATTTAAACTACTTCAAATTTAAAACAACACCCAATCAAACTAGTGAGAGATTATACCTTTCAAAATAATCGATGATTACCAATCCTCACAACACCTGCTACCTCATCTGGCTGATATGTGAGTCCTGCTCTGTTCAGTCTACGTTATCAAAATCGAACCATTTCGTTCGGATCTTTGAGGACACCAAAATCAAGTAAGAGCATGCTTTCACGCATAATTCCATGTTAGTTTAATTTCAGGGATTCCGACTTAGATAGTTGACATATAGATTAATAATCTCTTCTTTATTTTGATTACACCCTAGCGCAACCTACGTTTTGGAATCACCTCCTTTTGCTTTACTGGTCCCTTGGATCTTTTTACCTTCTCCAGCAAGGCGGTACCGCCCACCTCGGTAACGTACTGGTCTGGAAGGAGTTTTAAAGCCACAAAAACCTTCAATTTCTTTATTATTCGTGCATTCATGAACTTGTAAAATCTTACTTATAAGCATGTCTTTTGAAATAAATTCATTCTATTCCGATTTCTTACGTGCTTTAGTTTTTCTTATTATTATTCTGAGCATCCAGATCGAACAAGTGAATGCCCTTTGTGTCAATTGAAGTCGTGGATAAACTGGCAACTCGCAGCATGGATCGATTCAACAAACATTATTTGGCTCTAGAGTCTTGTGTATTCGGATCTTGGCCTGGTGGGTACTTCGAGCGGTGTGACTGATATCAGTGACGTCGGTACAGTCGGTGGTGACAGTGACGTTGTTGACGGGGCGTGTGTGGAACGAAACGGGCAGCAAGCTGAATTCATATCTCATCGATAAAAGCGTCTTTTCCTCCAGTACTCACCTGCGGCGAGAAAAATAAATTTTTCCCTTTTTCCTTTACTTTTTTTTTTTTTTTCAATAAAATTCAGCAAAAATGTCGGCCTCAGGACGTCGTTACTCTCTGTATTATCATATTTAGTACAAAGAAATGAAGCTGCCTCAATGCGCGTGCGTTAATTCCCCCTGCTCTCTCTCTCTCTCTCTCTCTCTCTCTCTCTCTCTCTCTCTCTCTCTCTCTTTCGGTAATTACATGATTGTGTAAATTATAAGACTAATTTGGCTAAAATCTAGTGAAAATTCTCAGAGAATACATCCAAAACTGCTCATTTTCTCTCTTCTTCACAAATATATTATTTTCCTTTCTCTCTCTGTTGGTCTATCTCTCTATCTCTTTCCCGCTTATCCATTACATCTTTTCTTTATTCTTTTATGTGTCACTTACTTTGAAATGATATATTTTTCAATCGGTCAAATCTGTAGAGAATCAGAAAAGAAAAAACCGATTCGAGCTGTCAGTTCTAGAAAAAGAAGACAGATTCCCCGGTTGGAAATCAGGATAAACAGCTTCACCGATGAGCTGTTACGAATAGAGTGATTTTAAGGCTAAATTTAACGTTAACACCCGAAATAAAATAATGATACAGGAAAAAATAGAAATCAAAAAGGTTTGATATTTATCTGAAAATATTTTCGTACTTTCTTTTTATTAACAGAGATTGCACGTGGTGCGATGGGTAGGGGTTTGGAATGAGAAACTTGAGAGCCACTTTCGAATTCCAGTCAGCATTGTTATAAATACTTACGTGCAAATATTTTTGGGAAAAGTTTGAATCTATCTTTTCGTCCTAATGATGGAATGGTTCATCGTCTGAAATGGTCTATTTAAATAGGAACCTCCAGTCATTTTCGATATCTCAATTTTAAACTGTTTTTTTAAAAATGAAAACGTTTTCTTGAAACTTTTATTTTAGTTTTAATTAAAAGCTAAATGACTAAAGTTACTATTTCGAACAAGTAAAATACTCTCTGGTTTATTTAAAAAAGAAATTATATTGATTGGAATATAAAAGTTTGAGATTTATTTTCAATTTTTGAATATTACCACCATTTTTGAGCGATCGACACATTTGTAAACAAAAGCTAATTTTCAGTTTTAAAAATCATGCAAATATAAAATATACATCTGTGACGCATTATTTTTGGACAATTAGCAAATTTTATGTTAAATTAATCTGTTTTACACAAGCATTACTTATTTCTAACTTGAAAATTAGAATAAAACTATTTCTTAATCACAGATTTGAACTTTTTGACCTGTCCGCCGTATATCAAAACATGTTGACAGGCCTCCGATTAGAGATAAGATAAAAAGTGTATGGCGTTCATAAGTGAAAAAGTTGTACACATTTTCGGGTAAGGAAGGAAAATCTGACCTTTTAATTTTTACATATAAATTGCCATACAAAAGAAAAACTTCAGATGCACAAAAAAAAAAATTATTTTAAAAATATTAAAGCAAAACGGGTTGCATAAATTTTTCAATTTTTGATAACCAATATCATCTTGAATTATTAACTTAAAAATCAAGACACAACAAATCATAAAATATAAACTTTTTATTCATACTATGCCGTTTTATAACGATTTAGTGGAAGTACCTATATTTAAGTAAAGAATAGTAGCATTCAAGGAGTAATATTCGAGTATCATTCGAGTAATATTCGGACTGATTACTTCGGCAACTATTGGGATCTAACTCCTCCTCTCTGTGTTGTAAGTTCTATCTCGTCTGTTATTGTAACTATTGTATTATTCTGTGTATAACTGTATATCACTGGATATTTTACTGAATAATACCGCAGCTCACTTTCTTTGTGTATCGTATTAACCTTGGCAATGCAATACACGATATATTGTGCCTTCTTTTTATACTGATCCTTTCCTGTTTTCTAATCAGTTTCGTGATGTCAAAATGAAATTCATCAAGAAATGCATATATATATATATATGTGTGTGTGTGTGTGTGTGTGTGTGTGTGTGTGTGTGTGTGAATTGGTGATTAAACGTTTCCGCTCCGACCGATTTTTCAATATCTAATCGAATGACCAAATCTCAGGATTTAGGCTTGAGGGGCTTTCCGTTTTTGGACCACCCGAGAATTTTTGCGTATTTATACAATAATGAGGGGGATTCTCGAGCAACATATATACGCATGTATGTGAGTATAAAAAGAGATAGAATGTCAATCATTTAAATTCAGGTTAATGCGAGATGAATGATGATCTTTACAATAAATTATCGATGACTAATTATTTAACCCACAGGCAATGCATGCTAATTGACGCAGAACACCACCGTGAAAAGTTTCAAAACATTTTTATTTAAAGTAAATTGACTGAATAAATGCAAACATTAAATTATTTAGATTCTTTCTGCTTCTATGGAAATGAATTGATCAGCGTGAAACAACTGATTCTATTGCTCGGGAGTAAGAGCCTTCAACACGTCTTTAAATAATAAATAAGTGAATGCCAAGTGTTAGTTGGCGATATATGATGGGAAAATTTCTGGTGAAGCGTTACATGATTTCCTACGGAGTTGGTGAACCCTCGTTTGGATTGATAAATCATCAAATTGAAATCGGCTTAGTGGCCCATTGGATTTAGAGGTTATCTTTACAATTAATTACGTCTGTAAAATGTCATCAATCGTTCAATCAATTTTAGGTTTACTAGTGTCGTAACACCAATCACTTCTGCCAGAAAGAACGTGTTTGCAATAATTAAATCATTTCTCCACCACTAGAGTACATGTTTCTTTCTATCAGTCTTTTCATTCATATCTTCTTATTTCAGTTTCTCTCTCTCCCTCTCCCCCCCTCTCTCTCTCTCTCTCTCTCACACACTCTCTGAATTAGTGCATATATTTCTTTTTCAGTCACTTCTTAGTCTATCTATCTATCTATCTATCTATCTATCTATCTATCTATCTATCTATCTATCTATCTATTGACATTTGAAATACAAGTCTCCTTGGCTACTTTTGCCTCCTCAGCATTTTTTCTTCATCATGTGCCAGGTCCCTTCACGACGCAGGCGATCATCGACTTCCACTGGGCTCTGTCTCTTGTCGCTCTCAAAATTCTTCCTTTTGGTATCTCTCTGAAACTCCACTCTGCCATCCATTTGCTCAGGCCTATCACGCAGGTATCGCACTGCTTTCCACTGTCTCTCTTTCCGTCTATCCTATATGTGAGTATTAATTTTTCTAAGCCCCACTACGTCAATACATATCCTAGAAACCTGATTTTTAATTGTAAGTATAAGTGTTCTTTTAGTTTTTCTTATTTGAAACTTCCTCATTGGTTGCATGTTCAGTTCATGGTATGTTTAATAGAAAAGAACATATCTCCATCTAATATTGTGATGTGTCTCTTTTTCTTATAGATGTATATATTTGATTACATAAATAACAATACTGAATATTTATTTACATAATTTCGATTATAAATATTAATAAAATTATAATCCAACATTTTGCGGTGAACATTTCAGATCAACATGGCTGAAGCTAAACTACAGGAGAGCAACACTTTGCGCCTTCTTTTGCTCACGTTTTTTACTGACATGAGGTAAAGTGATTATATTGAATCAATTAGTGTGTCTGCTGTTAAGAAAGTTGGTTCACTGTGTTTTGCCAGATAATTTTTCTTGTTGAAATCTATCTTGCACATTTATAAATCTGCTATTCACCCGTGCGTTGAATATTGCTGCCATATTAACCTTTATATCTCGAGATTGACAAAATTCAGAATAAGGCCGGTAATGTAATCGATCATAACCTGGCATCTAGGCTTCTGTCACTTTCTCGCCAATGTAACGTGCTTTCTGTCTGTCTTTTATACAGATATTTTCATGGACATTGTTCTGGTGGATTTTTTTCATTAGTGCTTCGATTGTATGAACTGAAGCTTGCTACTAGGTTGGCAATTAGGTCTCACTGTTTCACTGTTAATTAACTAGATGAAACCATCTTGCACCTGTGGAACTCTCTACCGATTTCTTGCTTCTCTGCCAGATACAATTTTCAAAAAATTAGCTGCAATGTCAATCACCGTCTTCTGTCTTTCTGAAGACGTTTTTTTTTTAATTTCCTTTCCCTCACTTCACCTCCCTAAAGTCTTCATATTTTCTTTCACTCCCTGTAAGCCCTTACCTTAATAGCATTATTGCCTTGCTTGAGATGTAATGATTATTTTTTTCCGTTAATATCTCCATTTTAAGCTATGAATTTATTGACCTACCTTCAAGATAAATGTTGGAAAAAGATGACGTGCGTTTATGTATTTGCAAGGTAACGTAACAACAAGAAATTCAAGGAATATCAGGAAACAAAACAGTAAAAGTAATTACTTTCTTTTCTCCTACTTCCCGCCTTTGGAACCCCCTTTCGTACATCTGCTCTTCTGATAGCTACAATCTCTAAGAGTTTAAGTGCTACGTCAATTGCCATCTTTTATCCCTTTGATTCCCATTTTTTTGTTATCATTTTATCGACACCCCCCCCCCCACTTTTATCTTGTTTTCTATTTCTTTTCGCGCATCACATTTATAACCTCCTGAGCACCAGTAGCAGTACTGCCTTGTTGTGGTGAATCGATTTTTAAAAATTATGTGCCCGAAAATTTTTCACGTCAGAATCTTTCCTGCACACTTATAAATCTACCATTCATCCGTGCATCGAATATTGCTATCAAATCTAATCTGGAGATCTTGCTATATATCACGAGATTTTGACAGAATCTAAAGAAGGTTCCGCAATATTAACGATCATGACCTGACATCTCGACTTCATTTTCCAGTTACCAATGATTGCCTGACGAAGTACAATTCATAGTACTGGAACATGAAAACTTCTGTGTAGCAATGTAATCATTTATAAGAAAATTGTTATAATAATATATTGCTCTACTTTGTATTGAGCACTTTTAAAAAACTAATGCTACGAACTATGGATTTTTTACCCGTTATTTTATTGACCTTTCTCCTCACTAATGTCTTCCACGCCAAGTAACTCTTTGCGCCTTAATGCTATTAACTCCTTGCTGGGGATAAAATGTTGTTTTTTTTAAATGAATTTTATATACATATATGTGTACAAAAGGTCAAGGAAAGTAGAGCAAAAAAAAGTTTTTCAAGAGCAATCCTGAGACAAAAATTCTTCACTAATTTTTCATAGCAAAAATGAAAAATTACCTGTTGGTTGTTTTTATTCTTCTGCTATTTAATCTTAATTCCAATAAAGCAAACAATTCGACTTTTGACTTTTCTTTCTCAAGATTGCTTCGTTAAGCTCATCGAGTTCGAGTAATCAAGGAGTATTTTTTTATAACCGATCTTTGTCAGCTTTAGTAGCCCGCAGGGGGAAAAACGATAGGACATCGCGTGTTTAAACCCCGACGACTCTTATCAGACTGTCGATGGAAAAAAAATTAAAAAAAACATAATCGGTTGACTTCGCGCTTGTGCTATGTACTTTGTCAAATGTCCAGGCTTTTCGTTGCAAATTGCTCAGAATTTAGTACTAATTTACTGCATCGCTAACCCTGATAGTCTTAGGTCCATACGGAGATTTTCATAAAATGTCTTTCATCACTCCTATTTTTTTTTTACCCCCGGTAATGTTACGCGCACAAAGAAAAACACACATACACATTATCTAACTCCCTATATAGATATATATATATAGAATTTCAGGTGAAGAGAACTCAAGGTTTTACTATTTTGAGTGGCCCGGCATGTATTTTATTATGAACAGTGCTCAATATAACAAATATTATAGAGCTTAATATAATGATATAGTTATGATTTAATTGTACATCGCGACACGGAAATTTCTATGTTTCGAGATAGTTTCTGTTCATCAGGCAATGTTTGATGTTTGTTGTGCAGGCGATTTATATTTAAATAACAAAACCTTTGGTTTAGATAACAAATATATATATATATATAGAGAGAGAGAGAGAGAGAGAAAGACAGTCAGACAGACAGACAGAGACTGAAAGAGAGTGGAGTGTGATGGGTAGATTACCGCTATATATTTTTAATTTCGCACATGCCTAAAGTTTCTTTTTGTCGATTGTACAGTATAGTAGGGTCAGTTATGCATCATCTGTGAGAAAGAAAAAAGCAATATCATGCAATTCACGCTTCCAGAAATTTGAAATTGGCATGTTATACTGTTTAACATTCGCACTGGAAGCACCAATACGAAAATTCCCGGGTGTTTGGATGTCAAGAGTTAAATGTGTCTAATGGTGATTACGAAGGAACAGCTGCTCGGAAAACTCAAAGTTATTGCTCGGATAAGAAAAGAACTCCCGCATTTGGTGGTGATGGACTCAGACTCAACATGGAGGATTACACCAGTTGACTTGAGGAGGTAGTGTTATCCTGGGTCAAGAGAATGGCTGCTGAAACTATGTTTGACAACAGGACTATGCACCATGCCACACAAACAGGAAAACCCATTCATGGCTGTTAGGCAATTTCTACGATCGCATCACCCCTTGAATCTGGGAAGTTAGGTCTCCAGATTATTAATCTCGAGGTGCAGTTGAGTGAGAAACCTACTAAATACCTTGTAACAGTATGAATGAAATGAAATCTATCGCATCCTTTATGTCTATTACTTTAAATATTTTTAGTGGTTACTCTTACTTGAATAGATGCTATGTTCTTTTATTAAACTGTATAATTAATCTTCGTTTACGTCCGGAATATTTGGGAGATCTTATTAAAAGAAAATATGCGCTCTTAGATATGATTCGAACCTACGTCCCTCTCGGTAGAAAGAAACCAACTTGGCTACGAAGAAGCTTTGCCAATCAAGCAATGTCTGAAAAGTGCCATTATATTTAGCGGTTACTCACATTTAAGAAGACACGACCTCCACAATATTACCAAGGCCTGAGCGATGAAATGTGACGTCACGGTAGTAGAGCCATGAATCAGCGTAGCAGCCGTCTCTAGCTTCATGACAAAGTTGATAATCACAAAGTCGTTTTTTTTAATAAAGATTTTAAAACTTTTTAAAATGTAGCAAGAAAAAAAATAAGAAACACATGTTTTGATTTATACTGGTTTTATTAATTTTAATTAAAATTAAGAAAAACAATAATTAATAAGAAAATATAAACATTATTGTTGACTACTGACTGTCGGTCGTGTTTGTAAATAAACACAGTTTTAAAGACAATTTTTTTCGTTTATTTGTCTAAATTCTAAAAGCAATTTAACAAACACTGCTTGAATTTTCATATTTTTAATTTAATTTTGAAAATTCACAATCACTTTTGTTTTAACTGCAAGAATTTTTAAATCAGAATCACTCAAATATAGCAATCAAGCAACCATTAAAATTTAGGAACAAACAAGAAGCAACAATAAATAAGCAACAATTAAGAATTAAAAATATTTAAAAAATGCAACAATTTAAATTCAAGCAAATTAATTCAAACAAAATAAGTTTAAGTTACTGTTTTTTAAAAATCAAACTTATAAAAGTCTTTTTAATGTCTCAAAATTCAGTTAAAAGTTTAAAGTTTTCTCTTTTTACTTAACTTACAAGTAATATTATCATTTTCCTTGCTACAAAAATTATTTAATAATGCATTAGAAGAGCTCCAGACAATCATTTTTTTCGATTTTTTCAATGCTGTGACCTTCACCACATGAGTCAACATGAAAAAGACGTTCCTCATTAGCCAAAACATCCAATGTTATGTACATAGACAATTTTCTTTGATTCATTGAATAAAGAAAAGAAGGATTCTTTACAAGTTTTAAAGTTTATCAATAACAATATAATTGTATAGTACTAATTTGTTGTTTCATCATTGGGATATAACAGAAAACGTCTATTAATTCCTTGAAAATAACTGTTTATATCAGGTAGCATATCATCTCTTCCTGATACTAAACTTTTAGTCTTAGGAACTTTTAATCCAATAGATTTATTAATAATATCAAATGTTTTTAGGGAAATTCTGCTAAAAAACAACGGAGTTCGAATTTTAAAATAATATTTTGAAATATTTGTAATCCATTGTTAATCCTACTGGATGAAATAAAGATATTTTTTTTACCTTTCAAAAAAGATGCACTTAAAACATTCTACGATATTTGGTAATTCAATTACATTTTTAAAATATTTTAATAGTAAAAAAATGAAAAAAAAAGTAAAAATTAATGTTTCTATTTCATTTATGATGTTAAACTGTTTATAACAAAATCATCTTTTTTGCAAAACTCTTTTTTGGTTAATGTTTATTTACTAATTAATTTTTTAAGGATTAAAAAAACCTAAACAAACCATCCGTATCTCTTCATATTCGAAAAAGTATTTTCCGATGGAATCACTCACTAAAGAATATGCGTCCTTTTAATATAAATGGTCTGTATATGTCTGTTATTTTGTTCACAGTTATTAGTCCCTGCGTTTTGTTGTGCATTGGGTCATGCGATTCCTTATTCTGCTGGTTCCAACAGTTTATCTGGCTTCCAAGAGTAATGGCGTAGCATTGGTTTAGTGTCCATTCCGTTTATCGGTCTGTTATTAACTTTTGGTATGTTCCTGACTTTTTTATAATTTACGTTTTTTTTCAGTTTATTATGTTTCCAAGTTAAGCTTAATTTTTCTTCCTCTGTGAGAAAATAGTTTTCTCAGAAAAGTATCTACGGCCGCCATTTTACCCTTTTGCTGATCTGCCGTTATAGGTTGTTGTCAGAGAATTCCGGACATGAGCTGCTAATTTATGTTACGACCAAATTGTCTCAACGTAAAATTTAAAAAGAAAAGTTTAAAAAAAAAAAAAAAGAATGTTTATCTTGTTGCCAAAAGGCATGGTTAAGTTTTTCCACACCAATAGTGGATGGTGTCTTTCGCAGGAATACGCAGATAAGAAAAATAACCAATATATGCGAACAAAAAACACCGGTATTAAAATTTAACAAGATGGTAAAAATATTACAAAGAAACATGTATGTGTGGAAAGGTGTGTGCGATATGAGAATGACAAAACAATTACCTTTGGTCTATTGTCTGAAAATAGAAATATACACTTTTTCTTTTCCTTTTTTTTAATATTTTATAATTTATTTCCCTTCTTTAGTTTAGTTCTTTACTTACTTTGTCGATCGCGTGTCATTTAGCTACAAGGAGTGTCATTGAGTTACAAACGTTGACTTTTTTAAAAAGAAATTGAAACCTTCTGTTGCCAAGTGATGTTCATTTCCTCTTCGCAGTTTTCTACAGTAGAAAAAGTTATCTTTCTCTTGAAAAAATTCAACATTGAATTAAGACAAGTGTTCTCAGTTCTTTTTAACTGGAAAAATAATTCCTGTCTACATTTTCGGTGATAAAGGCAGTGATTCCCCGTTACATTTTGGTTTTTGAATATTTAGTCAATCAAATAAATTTTTGTATGAGGTATGTGATTAATATGGAGGAATTGGATAAAATATTAGTCGTCTTCATTTTGAAACCTCCGCATGTCTCGGTGAAATGAAAAGACTTCGTTTCTCAAGGTCTGCAATCTAACTTTTAATATATGGGAGATGGATATAAGATTCGGTCCCTTTGTTAAGCAAACTTCTAATTGGACGATAACATAAGAAACACATTTATCTCTCGAGATCAGCAGTCCACCTGAGTGAACGTATTTCCGCCCTCTGTTCTCCAGATCTGGTCCCCAGCAACTACTGGCTGTTTGCAGATCTCAAAAGAAAAGAACTTTGGCCCGAATAAAGAAGTGATATCGAAAACTGAGGCTTATTTTAAGGGCAAAGACAAATTGTTCTACAAAAAGGTATCAAATCGTTACAGAAGCGTTGGAATCAGCGTATCAACCTAGAAGGAAACTATGTTGTCAAATTTTGCTAAAAAGTTGTTTTATTCGTTAGTTTCGGGATTTATTGAGTGATGTATTACGTTATGTCTCCATTCATCTTTCAAGATTGACTCATACTCATCACGGAGGCTTAAATCAAGTGACTTGAGAACGTAGATCTGCCCTGGGTCAAGAGGGTGGCTTCTGGAAGACCCTAAGTCTGACAGCAGGACACTGAACATCCCACAAAAGCAAAAGATCCCTCTCATCGCTGTCAGAAATTTCTGTCACCAAATCACATCTTCCATATGGGAGCCTGCAACTCCCTTTATTAGTATGTGTGGGACGCAGTAGAGCGAGTGACCAACAAAATTCTTTGTAACACCAAAGATGAATTGACCGCCGAAATTATGACAGCATTCACCAACTTAAATAAAGAGACCGGCCAGAAGAGTTGCAGGAGATTCAGAAGACAACTGGAGGTCATGTTAAAGCCAATAATTATTTTATTGAATAAATTTAATGTTTCGAATTTTAAGGTATAAGGTGTAATTTTTGTAGATATATTTGTTAAAATGAGATGTAATTTTTGCGTAACTTAGACGACAACTCATCCATCGCACCCTTTATATAAATATAGAATTGGACATTGAAGTCAGTACTGAGTTCCGAGTGTCTTTTTAATGCTTAAGCGCAATCTTGATTGCTCGGAGATTGCGCTGAGCATGAAACGGACTATTGTCGCTGAATATTGACCTCAATGTGCACTTTGAAATTTACATATGCTCTAATCTATGATATTGAGTACTATAACTATGGCGAACCATAATCTTGCTATATTTGGCAGTTTTTACTCCAACCGCGACGGCAAAACTTCAAAATGCGCAACAAATTCGGGGCGCCGATTCATTTTTTCAAATTATGAATCACTTTGTTGGGGACCACTCAGCTTGACTTCTTCACAAAATCAATTTCACATAATCATTTCATAATCTTCTTCTTCATCTTCTTTGTTCTTTCTTCTTCCCTGTCAGCAACAACAAATACAATCTGCAACAAACGCCTCTGTCTAAAACAATAGGATCAGACCCAAATGTAAATAAAATATAAAATATATTTTATTTTTATTTTTCATACAAAGACATCTTTGGTGATATGCCATAAGTTAAGAAGTTGTTTGGTCATAGTTGTCAGCACCCCGCATCAGGGAGACCCCGATTTTACTCAACCGTACGCTTCAACGGTTGTATCCAGACTCTTCAAAATCAAAATCGCGACAAACCTTGAGATGGGAAACAAACTCCTGACCCCGGTAGACAAAATAAAAATCTAAATCCGAAAATGTTTTCCTTTTTGCCCACCTGGTTGACCTTTTTCAACAAAATACATTTCACACAAATTTCAAAATAAGTCACCATGCGCAAATACACTTCATTGTTAAAAATTTCATAATTCTCAAAAATATCGTCTAAAGAATATTTAGCACCTATATATATACAGCATACATTAAAAGTTTATTTTTAACACGTGTGTGTGTGTGTGTGTGCTTGTAAAATTTCAGGCAGAGTATATCAGTAAAAAGAATTATATGAATAAAAACAAAAGGAAAACTTATCTTAGCCAGCATGTTTCGTCTTTTGAGATACTTTATTGGGGTCAATGCAAGGATTTTAATTAGTAACATGTATCTATATAAAGGAGAGAAAATGTTATATATTTTTTAATTTAAATCGCTCATCGCTTATATATTCTTTCATCTAAATTGCTCATGATTATTCAACAGTCCAATTAAAATGTCCAGGCAAGTTATTCAAGACGTTAAGTGGCACAATTCAATGCCTAATAAGCAAACGTGAGTTAATGTTCTTAAATATCTGAGAAAAATACTACAGTCCCAAGACAGCATAAAACGCACCACCCTCAGATCCAGACACTGACCAGGCTCGACGTTGCTTAACTTCAGAGATCTTACCGGAACCGGTGTTTCCATGTGATATGACTATAAAGCAACAGTTTGCTAAGCATATTTTAGTTTGTTTTAGTGCTCATCCCCTCCCCGCCGCATTTTCATACTATTATATTTTAAGATATATTTTTGTATCTGTAAAATTTTACATATATATATTTATAAAATGCATTGCAAAGCATCACCAAATGCGTGTCAGGGAGAGTTGAGGCGGTTCTAAAGTTAAAAACATGTCCGGAAGAGTATATTTAATAATTTGCCAAGGAGGATTAAAGAGTTTTAAAAAGGAAAAGCATGTCCGGAAGTATATACCTAATTTTTATGGTGCCCTATTCTACAGTGGCATGGACTCTGCCTCCTCCAATAAATACTAACCTGCATGACTTCCGGAAAGCAGTCGTCAGGTAATGTAATTGGACAGTTCGGTCGTACACTTCTATTTGCTTACTACTAACACTTTTACTTTGTATATATGTTCTGTTATTCTAATACTCTGGTTAAACCTACCTTCTTGTTTCTGTGTCTTTCTTCGTTGCGTAGAGAAACACTTTCAGTGGGGAGAAGTCGATTCAACATTTCGGTTTTGGGGACTGAGATCATGAGGAACAAGTGTGAGGAATTTTGTTATTGTTTCTTAGTGGTTCAAGAATGTGAATGAGTAGATTCTAATTCGTAGCCATATACAGTGGGTGGAGAAAATAATGGCAACGCCTATCACCATAATAGCATAATTTGGAAAATAAGATTAAACTGTCAAGAGCTTTGTTTTTAACGTTTCTTAATTTAATATTAATAGTACCTCATTTTTTTTTTGTTAAAATGTTGTTTTTTTTTTGTTGTTTTTGACAGATATTATTTAAATGTTTATTAAAATAAACAGTAAAGATTATTTAAAGATTTTAAGTGATCAACATCAAACTATGTTTCAGGAACTGTTTCCGGAGGAAAAATGTCATCTTTCATGGTGATGATACAACTATTCATACTGCTAAAGTTTTAACTGAATGACATGAGAAACATTCTAGTGAAGTTATCTGGCCACCAAACTTCTCAAATCTCAACATCATTGATCATTTATGTTTTTTTTTAGAAAAACAAGTGTGGAGTTGATATCCTCCACCATCATCATTGAAAGAATTAGAAACTGTTTTAGCTGAAGCTTAATCCCTACTAAAGGTGGTTCTATCCCATATTGAAAAAAAATTGCTTGAAATTTTAATATGTTACTATTGTTTTGTCCACCCTGCCCTGTATTTCTTCATTGTTGTACATTACTGGGTTTACTTATTTATACTTCTGTTGATTTATATATTCTCTTGGCTACATTAGAACAGCATTTAAGCGCACTTTTTGCATTGCTAATCGTCTGCATCAATTTGTTTAGTTGTGCAGCAACATGTCCTACCGGATGCATCAATATTCTCTATGGGTGTAGCAGGTTGATGCATTAAACATGCTTTCATAAAAGCATAATATTATGTAAATTCTGCATTCTATGAATTTCAACAAATAGCGAACATACAGGAGTATGTGCTTTCAAAGTTTTAGGCCCAATAATTGGGATTGTTGTTTAACGTCAATTAGAAATAAACGCATGAAAGTACACTGCTTTAGCCTATACTTATTAAAGTGCCAAGAGAGACTGTTGCGGTCATAAAAACAAAAGCATCTCCAGAAGGGTATATCTAATAAAATACCAAGAAGAATTGTGGTAGCTGTAAAAAGAAAAGCATGTCCGGAAGAGAGTACCTAAAAGTTCCAAGATAGATTGAGGTGGTTCTAAAAGGAAAAGCATGTCAAGAAGCATAGAGGCGGGTCCAAAGTAAAGTAAAAATGAGGGTACCTAATAAAGTGACAAAAAGCATTGGAGTTGTTTTAAAGGCAAAGGCATGTCTAGTAGAGGGTGCCTAATAATGTGCCAAGAATGATTGAATGGGTTGTAAAAAGAAAAGCTCTCCAGAAGAGGGTATCTAATAAAGTTCCAAGGCGGATCTCAAGTTAAAAGCATGTCCAAATGAGGGTACCTAATAAAGTCTCAAGAAGCATTGGATTGGTTTTTTTTAAAGGCAAAATCATATCCAGAAGTGAGTACTAATAATATACCAAGAATGATTGAATTGGTTTAAACTGACAGGTGTGTGTAGATAAGAAATTTTAAAAATGATCCGTCTTCAAGAAAAATTTCGACATATTCACGTTTAAAGAGAAACAAACTACAACAAAATATATATAATTCCAATATATATTGTATGTATATGAGTGTCTGTATGTGCGCATGTAAACATGGTTATATGTCTTTATATTAATACCCATACTCATTTATAGGTCGATAAGAAAATGGAACAGATGAAAAACTTTTTATCTTTCTCGCACTTGAAAAAAAAAATTAAATCTATTCTCCACGAACTTTATTCGTTGTTCAAGTAAAAGTGTCTCTAGACATATTATCAGATGGTCTAGTTAGTAACGAATAAAGAAAAAATGTAACATCAATGTTCTTAGGAACAGCACGCTGGATTAATCCTCTGATTGAAGAATCGGAGAGCCGTGTTCGAATTCCAGTCGACTCCATTATATTTATTTACGTTACCTTTAGAAAGGTATGAATACATTAAATTCATTTAGTTTTCTATGTGAAAGGTATGAATCCGTTAATCTTCACCTATGGATAAAAAGTAGGATTGATTGGATAGTACAGCCTTGGTTGGCAACCGGTCTACCTCACTAAGAATTGGTAACCTACTACAGGAAAATCTTTACACCACAAGTGCAAGTATGTAATTTTTTATAATAAAACATTCACAGATAAAGAAGAGGCTTGAGGAAACAGAATTTGAAGGATGATCAAAATACAATGGACATAAAAGTTAGTCATGTGAATAAAGTGTGCAAGAAAGAGACACTTTAATTTCTTGTACACATAAAGAAGAGAATTAGCTTGGAGAATTTGACACTGACAGGATATAAAGGGTGTTCCAATAACTTCAACCGATTTTAAATATGAATTAAGTATAAGAGTCTAATGATTATTATTTTTTCAATTTTTCTCAGATTTGACAACTTCAGTCTTTGTCAATTTAAACTATGGGAAGATTAACAATCGAACAACTTGTTAAAAATTATCGAAGCCTATTATGAAAATGGGCGGGCATTTCGGGCACTCCGCAATTTTTTTTTTTTTTTTTGGTTCATCCTAATCGAGCAACCGAGAGTGCAACTGGGAAAATTATTTGTAAACTATGTCGGTGGCAGATACTAAAACGCCATTGCGTGCTCGTTTACACCGTTAAGCTAAAAGCATTGCTGCGGTGGGCGAGGATGTTGCCAAAATCTGGACACCTCTATTTATTTTGACCATCGAGTGGAGGTATGCCGCCGAAGCATTGGCAGACATTTGTGCAATATTATTTATCACACATAATTGACATGACTCAAATAATATTATCCAATAGTGTAAACAATAAAATTTCACTAATAACACGGTTTTATTTAATAACTTCGAGCCGTCTTAATGGAATATTATATTTAAGGCAATAAAGGCAAAAAAAAATAAAAAGAAAAGAGCAAGTAACCTACTTCTCAATTTTGTGCAAATTAATGCCAGAATAGTGACTGGGAAGGACAGTAATGTAGCTTGGAACTATAAAGGAGAGAAAGTTGTTGAAAAATATTATCGCTCACGTGCTGAGTAGTAGTAAGGCTTGTACAATACAGCGGAATCAAGTTTATCTTGCCTCTTGAATGTTAGGATTTTTTTTTTTTGCTTACCTTTTTTTTACTTTTCTTCCGCCTGACGTTTTTGTTAAAGCTGGTCATTGAAATTTTTTTGAAGGTTACTTATATCGACAATCACCTGAATTTTTTTTTAATTATATAACACCCAAGCAAGACGGAATTGTCAATAGTGCGCAAGGGGGTTACCGAGAGAGAGAGAGAGAGAGACAGAGAATGAATACAAGGAGTGTTGAAGAAGGGATAAAAGATAAATGGAATTAAGGGAGACAGATGATGACAACTGATGTTGCATTTAAATTTTTGGAGGTTGTAGCTATCAGGAAAGTAAGTGGGTAGGGAGTTCTACAAGTGTAAAGTGCGAGAAAAGAAACTGTTTAGAAGAGACAGTTACATTTAACTATTTCAACGGTAGAAGGTTGGGACCGAGATGGCAATCTAGTAGCTCGCTTAACTTCATGTCGTTGGGGCATCAGGGGATAAGCTCATCAGAATAGTTGCCATGGAAATATAGCGTCGTCCCAATACAATACATCGTATTTCATTATGTTAACTCATGACTTCTATGATAGTACTTTTCTAACAAAGGTACCGCATTAAAAATGGAAAGATTTTTGACATCCCTCACACAATACATTGTAAAATGTTATTATGCACTTTTTACAAGTACCAGACTGACCTCAACGAAATACGATTGTAATTTCAATTCGTTTTTTATTTATAATGTAAACCTTTAATAATTGTCTCTATTATAATGAAAAGTTCTTGTATATATATATATATATATCGGTTCATTCTCATTACTACCAGCTATTAAATTTTATTACCTGTTATGAAAGCTCTTGTCAAGTGTTTGCTCTTTAACAGTGCTTTATTATTTTATTTTTCGAGTAGTAAAGAATATATTTTTCCCCTCCTGTAACGCTCAGGGGTTTAGATTATTATATTCTTTATGTCTTAATGAAAGATAATAGAAGTACATCAATATATATCGATATAAATATTTTGCTGTCATTTTTGACGGTATGAGCCTACTCGTATTAGCATACTACCTATCGGAATGTCTTTTCATTTGGAGAGGTCAACTGTCTCTTTGCAAGTAGAATTACTTTCTTTAACTCTTTGCTGTTATTCAGCATAACTTGGCCTGCTATCTCTCTCTCTCTCTTTCTAACACACACACGGTTTCTGTTCTTGCAAGATGACAGATAAAGATTAATTTTGATTGGTAGTTCTTTTCTATGGATTAATATTGCTTATCACCGAACATATTTGGTAAGGGCTGGAAAAAATCTGAACGCTTTTGAGAAACCACGCCACTTTTTTCTTTTTGACAGTTAATTTCAGCATGTCTCGCTATATAAAAATCGGGTTTTTTGTTAGAAAAGCATTAGTAACTTTAATGTATTTATCTGACAAAATCATCGACTTTAACGTGGAATTGAGTCAAAGAAGCATTGCAAACCAACACCAACTATATAGACAAAAAGTATCTTAAGTAATGCAGTCGTAAGAAACTTACAAAAGTCAATAATCTGCATAAAGACATAATATTCTTGCCAATCCCCCATGCCAATTTTCTCATTCCAGCTCACTTATCATCAAAAGGAATTCCGTGACACTGGAACTAATTGCCTGGTATACACCAATTTTCACCCTAACAAAAAGTTAAAAAAAAAGTAGAAAAAATATTTTATCAAAGAACATAAGCATTACCAGCAAATAAAACCCATAACGTACGTAACCCAAAAAAAGAGACAAAGTAAAAATAATATATATATATATATATATATATATATATATATACCTAGAGAGATGGAAAAAGATCACAACTTAAATGTATGTATATATATATATATATATATATATAATTCAATTCACCAAACATAATTTTCGACAAGAAACAATATGTGCCAAAAGTGATTAAATTAATGAATAACCGCCTAATAACATTATCATAAAACGAATATGCAGAGAAATTTAAGATATTATATTAAAAAAATATGCTTATGCCGCATTTTCTACAAAGTTGGATTTGACAAACGGTAAAATTCTACCGCCTAGCAATACGTAATTGATACAAATCAAAGTAGCATGAAACACGGTTTTTTAAATATGTTGTCGTATATAAATGGATATTAATTTAGCAATCCAACATGCATTTATTATTTAAATGTTATTTTTTGTGGATATCAATATTCGAGTACACGTTCCGTTTATCTTAAACATTGTTTTATATTATTATTGACTTGAACATACTATATATATAAGTGAGATAGTAAAAATTATACTTGTGTCGAAAAACCTTCCTCGAAAACTATCGAAAGAAGGAAAGAACGGTTTTAAAAAAAGAAAGAGCTTAGTACCAGAACGTCAGTCAAAAGAGATCGGACCGAGATCAGCACGAAGACCAAAGAAAAAACCCCGATACGAGTAATCAACTAACAAACAGCGCTCAATACAGAGGTAGAGCGAAATTTAAATCTAAACTTATTTATAAATGGAACATTGTGTGTGTGTCTGTGCTTGTGTGCGTCCGTTACCTATAGACTCCGAAACGGCTGAACCGATTTTCTTGAAATTTTACACAGTTGTACTATAAGCGTCTGCGAGTTTCTTAGCTAGGTTTTGTGTCGAGGTACCCCCGATAAATATCGAAAATCGAAAAAATCGGGTTATAGAAGAAGTGGTCCGATTTTAATCAAATTTGATACACTCATAGACAAAGATATAAGAAACGATATTCAGAAGTTTCAAGGTTGCAGTTCTTATAATAGTGCAGAATATCGATTATATATATATATATATATATATATATATATATATATTTGATGATGCAATATGTTTGTGTGTGTGTGTCTGTTTTTCTGCTTGTATTCTTTCAGCCCTTTTATTTTAGTTTTTGCTTCGGGTTTGGCTCTAAGTAGGTTTAATTGTAGTTCTTAGTCTCAGCCATGATACCATTTACTCAGAGGACTTATTTAGCCTTTAAAATTCAGTTTACGTCGAAAAATCTTATTTGATATGGATACCAGGAAATCAAAAT